>JAILXH010141823.1:0-10199 GCA_023558415.1 Piaractus mesopotamicus
TTCAACAAAAATCAAACCACCTTGGGAGCCACAACATTTAATGTCCAGTATGTCTCAGTATGTGATAATGTCCTAGGATAGGCTAAAAAATATAACGTTAAACGAAAACGCGGACTTACTCTGCTTTGCTTTAAGCTTCAGCTATAGCCACTTTCCTCCAATTTCCGCCAGAAAACTTTTCCTCAAAAGTAGATCTGTTTATTGTAAAACGTTTCTCAATGTTCGACTGTTTTACAAGGCTGAAGTCGCTTCTCATTCGCCAGCTTCTTGCTAGAATTTTCCCGTTCCACCTTAAATGGTGCCTGAGGCGCCAAAATGCAAATGCGGCACCATTTAAGGTGGAACGGGACAATTCGAAAGAGCTGACTTCATCTTTGCGACATTTTAGTGTTTGACAGTCTCTCGTTGGAGATTGAACGTACCAGGAAACCAACTGCACTGCTTATAAATGCGAATAAGTCCACTCGTCTCCAAATGTTCGTCATAAAGCTGTCTTTTTGTCTTTTCGTTCGCTACTAGGGAGGCGACACGGTGCGTAGCTATGTAACTTGCAGTCTGCATGCCAGCCTGCAGGGTTATAGGGTTGTGAATTAGCAGCGTTTAAGAGCATCTATTGTTAAAACGATCAGCAGAGCTTTAGTTTACTGCAAAGGAGGATTATTTTTATCAGGACACTAAAAGAGCCGTATGTTGCTGACCCCTGAGCTAGCGTATGGAAGCAATTGGCTTCCATGAAGTTGAAGGGGAAAAAGGACCTGGACGAGAGCCATACTGTATGCAAGTTGTGTCACACTAAACTAAAATATTTTGGAAACGACAAACATGAGAAACCATATTGCATGTTTCCACCCGTTTCCCGTCCGGTTGTACTTGCTGCCAACCAGTGCACTATCGAGCAAGCGATGTCAAAGTTTCCACCCAACTCGGAGGCGAATTACAAACTCTATCGCAACTTTTATTGTCAAGGATTTGCGTCTGTTCTCAGTCGTTGAGAACCAGGGCGAGATACAGCGTCCCGTCCCACTCTCTACAACGAGACCAAAACCGAAGTTGTGATTTCATAACTGTAAATAGCTGTATCTGCTGCGTGGACAAGACATCAACTGCCACAGGATCTTATTTCACCGTAACAGCGCATTTTATCACAGATGAGTGGCAGCAGCGTATCATGTACTCCAAAGAAGCACAGTGAATGAGAGCTTTCCAGTTCACTTGCCACATCACTTCTGTTTGTTTTATTAATAAAATATATTGGAAGTAAATTCATTATGGATCATTACAAACACTTTAACATTACCAAGTCCTCACACAGTGAGAAAAAAAGAAATCCTGTTTAGAAAAAAAAAAAGATGCATTAAGATGCATCGATAATCGTTTTATAATCGCATTGCAGCCCTCTGAATAGTAATCGAATCGAATCGTGAGATGCCTAGAGATTTCCACCCCTATTCGTTACTGTACTTTAGTTTTTTTTGTGTATCTGTACTTTACTGAAGTATTTCCATTTTGGGTGACTTTTTAATTTTACTCCACTACATTTCAAAGTCAAATATCTTTTTATTCCATTACATTATGCCAAATCTGTTGTTCCTTTTGGCTTATGTGTGCATAAAACATAACATGTCAAAAGAAGCGCAAAGCAAGCACACCAATCAGGGTACAGCACGCACTTTGTTTTGAGCTTGTTTGGACCTTTTGGACATAGCTACCCAGTGCAAGCATATGGCAACTTCAGTGAAACAGTGTAAAAGTTTGGGAGTACCTATTCCTACATAAATAATGGAAGAAACTCCTGACTCTTACCTAACTTGGTGTAAATAGACCACAATATAGAAATATGTACACACATGCAGTTGTGACTGGCATGTTTTTTTTTTCTGAATTCATACAAACACTTTTTCATTTTATAGTAAATTTGTTTTGGCTAGTTTGTTTATGCACAGAGACCTACAGATGCAATACAGTAAAGGAAAACTCATTTGTGAACCTGTGTTTAAAGCAAGTTTTTATAAAATTTAAACTTATAACTAAGTTGCAAACAAATCTTAAACCTGCTTGTCTGCAAAAGGTTATTTCATAGCCACTTGGTTCTACCTAATGGAAATTGTTTGCCTTCAGTGTTTTGTGCTTTTAAAAAATTTAATAGACATCAGCGTCATACTAATTAAAACTAATTAAAAATAGAATTGTAATTCTATTAAAATATTGGTGTCACAAGAGTGACACTAGAGTATTTTCACTTAAAATAAGTTAATGAAGCAAGAGTCTTGTTACAAAAATGATAATAGGACATTAGAGCCATGATTAATCTTTTAGTACTTTCAGTTTTGATACTTAAGTACATTTGAAGGCAAATACTTTTGTACTTTTACTCAAGTGGAGGTCTAAAGGGAGGACTTCTACTTTTACTGGAGTAATATTTTACCATGAGTATCTCTACTTTAACTCAAGTACATGATTTGTGTACTTCGTCCACCACTGGCTGCCTGCAGTCCAGACCTATCATCCATTGAAAACATCATAAAACGAAAAATACGACAAAGAAGACCCCCAACTGTTGAGTAGCTGAAATTCCATATCAACGAAGAATGGAAAACATCTCACTTTCAAAACAACAGCATGGTCTCGTCAATTCTGAGTTTTGTTAAAAGAAGAGGTGATGCACCACAGTGGTAAAAATGTCCCCATCTCAACTTTTTGGAAATTTGTTGCTGGCATCAAACTGGACATATATTTTTTCAAAAACAATACAAATATTTCGTTTCAGCATTTGATTTGTTGTCTTCGTACTATTTTCGATTTAATTTTTTTTTTAATAACAATTCACATAATTGCATTGTGTTTTTTCAACTTTTTTGGGAAATGGGATTGTACATAAACATTGAAGCTTGTTCCAACAAGTTTCAGTTATCATAAAGGCTATGTTTGTCAATTTTGCTCTTATTTCACCTCAATAAGTTCATACGCCTTTACAAATGTCTGTATGGGCCATTCTACCAAATTAGTTCAAAGTGCAGCCTCACAGTAAAAATCTTGTTTAAAAAAAACAACAAACTATTCAGACCGTAAATATTTACAAGGTTCATATTATGATATATTTGAACTCAAGGCCTTAATTGGGTTTAAATAGATTGAGGTAGTAATATGCAAAGTATACCCTAAACATACCCTATAAACCATTATTTATATGATACTTTCTATTAGGATATGGCTGTCCCAAACCCTAGCCCCTAAATTTTAACTTGTGAAACTAATATTTACATATTTTTTTTTCATTGTTTATTTAAAGATCTTCCTGATTTTTAAAATATTTTTTATATGATTATAAGTTTAATTTTTAAGTAAAAAACTTCAATTCAAAAAAGGCAGTCCCAGATTTTCATGTTGTTACTGAAACACAGTTTCCACATGGAGTTTTACTCCATAGGTGGAGCCTTATTCTAGCCACACCTTTGCATTTTAGAGCAGGAAGTGAGACACACTGATGGCTACACAATGAGCAGTTAAATCCCATTGTTTTGAAGTAAATGTGTCCCAAGGTCTGAAAATCAGTGTGTAATATTAAGAATTGTCACTATCAAAACACTGTATGGCCAAAAGTATGTGGACACCTGACTAACACACGTATGTGAGCTTGATGGATATCCCATTGCAAAACCACAGGTATTAATATAAAGTTGGCTCCCTCATTGTGGCTGTAACAGCCTCCACTCTTCTGGGAAGGCTTTCCACATGATTTAGACTGTGTCTGTGGGAATTTGTGCCCATTCAGTAAAAAGAGCGTTTGTGGGGTCGGGCACTGATGTTGGATGAGAAGGCCTGGCAATCGACATTTCAATTTCAAAGGTGTTCAGTGGGATAACACTTACAGTTGATTAGGGCAGAACTAACAGGGAAGAAATTTCACAAACTTACTTGTGGCAAAGGTAGCATCCTATGAAAGTGCCATGTTTAAAGTGAGCTCTTCAGTATGACCCATGCCACTACCAATGTTTGTCTATGGAGATGGCTATGTGCTTGATTTTACACACCTGATCACAATTGGTGTGGCTGAAATATCTGAACTCAATCAAAATATTGGGCATCCACATACTTTTGGCAATATAGTATGTTTTCTGCAACGCTCAATAAAATGGTCACTACCACAACAGTCACTACTGAGATATTTGGCAAAGTTTTGGTAGTGTTATGGTTGTTTGGGTTGTGACAAAATGGAATGTTCAATTATTTTTTTTTAATAATAAACATTTAGGTGTAGGGTCACTCATAGCAAAAAGATTTTAGTCTAGTGCCCAAGTCACTTAATCCAAAATGTGTTTTCAACTCTGGCTTCGATCCAGTTTGGCAGAATTGTGATCCATGTAGGTTTATGTCTTAATGAAAGGCTTATATAGCTTTCTTACTTTTTTTTGTGTGTGTTATCCTTTCCATTGAAGCATATGTTCAGATGATTCTCAGGTGGACTTGATCTACTTAGCAGAGGCTTTTACACTAACTTGTGGAGTCCATGAAATTCATGTAAATATTTCAAAGGTTTTGTCAAAATTGTAATGCTAATAATAAAATCTGCATGGGAAATCTTTGTATTAAATTAGAAAGGAAACATTTTCACTAGTTTTGGACCCCACTGTCCATGACTAACCAATACAGCTGTAACTGAGTGTATGAATGTACGTGTGTGTGTGTGTGTGTTTATGAATATAGTAAATTGATCTCTGTTCCCTCCTCACTTCCTCATTTGTGACACTGTTTCCATAGCAACCCTTAACATTACATGTGCACTCAAACACACACACATTAAAAAAAAAAATAATAGCTCACAAGACCTTCATGGCACAGGGACTATATGTTTTGTGCAGTGTTTTTGTATGTGTGAGTGTCTAACTTCCTAAACTGCAAGCTTATCATTGAGTTATTAATTGTAAGATTTATAATTCAGACAATATATATAAGACAAGTAGGCAAGTTGTGTAGTTAAGGGAATACAGATCTGAAGTGTGGACCCACATCCAGATGGAATCTAAGGGTTTAATCGCATGAATTAGAGATGGCATGATAACACTTTTTCTTTTCTGATATTGATACAATACTGAAACCTTGAGTATTGGCAGGATACAGATACCAGTCCGATATCCGATGGCCATCACTAAAAAGAATGTATGTGTTTGGACTATATGCCCACAAAAAATGTCTCCAGGATGAAGAGAACATTTTGTGATTTTGGGGATGTTTGGCTGCTCCTCACGAGAGAACGTGTCAAAAAAGCAGCAAAGTACAAAAAAAGTCAAAAAAGTTCAAAGCTGATCTGTTGGTTGCTGAGGTTAAGTTAGAGTTGGCTTAGGGGTGTGTGGATATGTACTGGTATTCAACAAATCGGTATACTGGGATATTAAACATGCACAGTAATATTACTGTAAACACACACATATACCATTAGTCAAGTGGCAGTTTTACCAGAGATTTTTTAGATACCCAGATCAGCTCTGCTTATGTAAGCTCCCATTACATTGCTAAGCTCCAAACAGATGATACAGTCCATCATCTGGGCAGATCTAAACAATAACAATGAACAAAGCCACGGCATGGAAAAAATCCTTAATCTCACAAGTATAAGAATGTGTGCAGTCAAACTGTGTGTATGAAGTAAAAGGCACGAAAGAGTATTGAACTTAACCTTACAAACTCGTTTTTGTTTAAAGTAAGATTTACTATGCAAGACTATGTAAGATTTGGAGACTATTCTGGTGAACGTGTGTACTGCACACAACGTGTTGAAGAATATTTTGTAATGTTAGTTGTGCTTCAGGCCCCTTCTTGAATTAATCTACTTTTGTGAGTGCGTTGAAAGAGTTTCAAAGTGAACTCTCTACTGTTGTCATCATATCTTCATCAGTATAATGTTGATTTTGCAATCAAGCTGGACCTTCTTTTTGAGTCTATCGGTGTAATGTAAAAATATATGTCATGGTCCAAAAAACGTCTGCAAAATCCAACCCAACAACTTTGACTTTTAAACTATTATTTCAGGCTTTACAGGGTGACTCAAAGCAGCACATGGACACAATATTTTCTTCCTGAGTAATGAAACTTCTTTTAATTTTAACAAAGAAATCTTACATAGTGCAGCTTTAACAAGCAGCTCGGCACATGCACTTACATCCACACACACACAAATCCAAACACTCCCACAAATACACACACACTAGAACGCACGCACACACTAATACACACTTGTGTGTGTGTGTGTGTGACAGCAGGCATGCAATTAGAGTCCTACAGGCATATGTACATATGTAATGTGTTGCCATGGCACCCACAATCACTGCAATTCCCAAGCCAATCTGTTGTGTTGCTATGGGAACCACAATTTCACAAAGAGATAGAGAGACATTGAGAAAGGCAAAGACAAAAAGATGACAAGGAATAGTCGCCTGTACCCCCCCTCCCCGACACACACACACACACACACACATGCTCTTCTCTCACAGACCCCTCTTTCTCCTCTCGCTCTTTCTCTCTCTCTCTCTCTCTCTCTCTCTCTCTCTCTCTCCCTCTCTCTCTATAAACCTCTGAATAAATTGAGACTGATTGTCCTTTTACTCAGTGCACTAAAGACACAGGATATTTTGGCATCCAAACACACACTCATGCACACAATTATTCACAGTGTGGTCAGATGCTGAATTACAGAGAAGGGCTGTGGAATATAAATTAGCACTACAGACTAAGCCTCCTAAACACATTAAAAACACACGTTAACACTGTAATATCTGACTGTGTATGTATGCGTGTGTGCGCGCACCTGTGCATGCCCATGTGAGAATATGTGTGTGTTCACTGGATGAGGAATGAGGGCACACACCTATAATAAGCTCCTCTAATGGGAGAGAGTGGGGAGGATGACGCAAAAAAACTGCCATTTATTTCCTTTTGCTCTCTCAAGACAAAAAGAGGTGTGTGTGTGTTGTCTAGACTATATTGCTGCATACTGTAATAACAATATAACTTGCTGTGTATTAATAAATGAAACGTGCACCCTTAGTGTGTTCTGCTTTATTTTAATCAGAATTCACAAGCAATGTACTTGGTTTGTTTTGAAAAGAAACATTTTTTTCTCAGTTGGTAAGTGTTTGGAATGACACAAAACAATGGTTGATATCGTTCTTCCTATGTGTCATACACTGGATGTTTGGTCTAGATTATTAAAGTAACTACAGTGCCAAATAACTCACTACTGCCTTTCTTAAACCATTTTGTGTATATTTACAGTGGGTTGCACCAACAAGGATTACGCTTTAACTTCAGGCAGAGATGTTCACAAGTCAATATATGTGTGTCCAAGTTAAGCCTCTGGGGTCCAAGTCAAGTCTGAGTGTCTGCTGTGCGAGCCCAAGTCAAGTGCTGAGTGGTTAGTAGAGACAGTAAAGTTAGTAAAGTACAGTTTAGCTTTGTTATTAGCTGCAGGCACTGAGTTGTACAAAAGTAAGCCCATACTAAAAACCTGTCAGGTTAAACGCAGCTTCAAATAATGAGCCTTTCATTCAGGCTGAAAGACAGCACTGAAGCACAACATGCAGTAAAACTTAAAGCGGTTTGTTGGTCTGTAGTTTACATAGCATGTAACTAGCCTGTCACGACAATTACGTAATCACAATTATTTGAGATGATCACAATTATTTAAGATGACTGCAATCAATATTATGCTACAACAAACACAATATGAATTGACAGGGATTAAGCCTAGTCATGGACTATATTTTCCTTTAAATGGAAAATCTCTATTCAAAATGCTGTGTAGTCCAGAACTAGGCTTAATCCATGTCTGGGAAACTGGCCCACGTCAGAAGGGGCCATTGGGCTTATTGCTCTACCTGCTGGTCTGAGAAAGGAAATGTCTTTGTGGCAGACAAGTTAAATAACTACTGTTTTGACCAATGACTTAAGCTACTCACTCCTGTAATGTAGAATGTTACTATGATTGTTGCTGTATGCAACCTTCAGTAATATAGTATATGATAACTAAACTAACTGTGACTAAATGCTGCTACCATTAACACCCACTTTTAAAATGCTTTCTGGAGTTATTTTTTATGATACTGATAATCACAATCAGTGGTCTAATGTGAGACACTGACAGACTTGTGCTGCGTGTGCTTTGTTCACTCACAGCAGTATTAGCTTGACATGGCCACAGCATAAAACAGAAAGAGAGAACACAAAAGACAGTGGGCAGAGAGCAGAATAAACTTCTGCTTTTAATTATACTGCTAACATTACTTGTCGTGGTAAAATGGCTTAGTTGTAGTTAGCAATACACTGAGTATTATAATAATGAGGTAATGCTTACCTCTGGCACTATACTAGCAAATTGGGCTAAACTGCAATCCAAAGAACCTGGAAGTATTGTGCAGGTGTTCCAACGTCATCAGGATTTTTACTATAAGAGTTACTGATCTAGTTTGACTTCACTTGTATTTCTGTTTTAGTCTACATCAGCAGGAAATATTTTCTGTATGGATTGTAGTCTGATGTTTCCAAATATTATTTACTTTATGTTGGATCATATGAATGTCTTCATTCGTCGAAGTCCTCACAGTAGCTCACCTGGAGGTCACAACAATAGGACTCTCACAGCACATTTTACGTTCAGTGCTTTATTACCATTGTCGAGCATGATACAAAATATCATATTACAGTAATGAAATTTTGTTTTTCCTGTAATAAAGTAGTGTACCCCGTTACAGTTTAAATTCTTATCACAACACAGTTACTGACTTAAGAAGTTCATTACCTGTGTTACACATTTTTCACAACATCTAAATTCAAATAATGTATTTCCTTTGCACAGATTTTCAGTACCCCTCACTGTGTGCAGTTTGACTGCCTGACTTTGATTGTGAATGTGAGCAGTGCAGTACAAGCGTAGAGGAAAAAAAACTTTCCACCACTGTAAACTCGACAACCCATCTATCACATATATCAATATGTATCAATATGGCAGAGGCGAAATTTCACCTAAATGATTAACAAACAACATGTTGTGCAGCACTAGAAGATGAGTGTGTATGTGTTAGCTTACCGCAGGACTTCATTAGGGTTGCCCGATACTGGGCTTTTCTTTTCAGGAGCTCCGTGACACTCTGACTTCAGCAGTGTGTGCGGACCACGGTCCATCATCATGGTGGAGGTCGCCATGGCGATTACGGCAATGCCATCACGCACCCGTGCCTCCAGACCATAATCCCACTCATCATAAGACACACTGATCATACCTGAGAGAGAGAGAGAGAGAGAGAGAGAGAGAGAGAGAGAGAGAGAGTTATTGTTCTTATCACTGGTAGCATTATTACTGCCATTAACAATTGCCATTATATGCACCGAGTATGTTCATCTTTAAACTTCAATGATTTGGAAACATGGTACTTGAGACAGTCATGCTGACAAAGCTATGCTGAATTGAAGTAAACTGATTTGAGAAAGAGAGTGTAAGAGAGATAGAGAATATGCAAATCTGGGCAATTCCAGGCATACAGGAGTTTAACTGTCCTATCCAGGCTCCACCCACAAATGTATTCTTTCATAGGTACTGAGGTTAGACCAGAGAATTTTCATTAAAGAGAACTGCCACTCAGTAATGTTCTCTGAGTTTGTCCAAAGCAAGGGGGTGTGCCTAGACGAGATCAAAATTAATGGGTTTCTACTAGTGTTAACTATAATAGGGTATACCGAAGGATTTAAAAATGATGCCAGTGTGGTATTTCAAAATTATGACATGATGTCTGAACACCTAAATAAGCACACTCCTCCCATTTATATTTCAGAGGGGCTCACTGATCGGTAACACTGATAGAAAGCATTTTGTTTTTAGGTTATTTGTTCATTTGGTTCATTTTGCTAAGGACTCTTATTATGGAGGATGGGCTATGTGTATGTGAGTGTAAGTTGAGAGAGGGAAATGGGAGAGCGATTTCCCTCCTTGTACTCTGTTTGCTGAGTCAAGATTAAATAAAGCTATGTTAAGGGCACAAACTTTACGCTGTCTACACTTCTTCTGAGAACCCCTCATGCTACAATATAACTGCGACTTTAAAGACTACCCTGTAATATCTGAAGTAGAAGCTCCTCAGTAATATAAACCATGGAGTAGGTTCACTGTGTAATAATAATAATAATAATAATAATAATAATAATAATAATAA
>JAILXH010141876.1:4544-15095 GCA_023558415.1 Piaractus mesopotamicus
TTTACAAAACTGGAAGCAAACAGGATTTTTGTCTTCGTAGGTCAGCAAACAAGTCGATGTTTATAAAAGTGTATTTATTCTGTGTAAATTCTGTTGTCTATTGTGGTAGTTGTACATGATTTTTGATATTGAGAAAGCTGCAGTTGTGCCGTCCATTTTATCTCAGCACATCCCTCATTGCTCATTAGCAGCTCAACAAAGCCACATCTCGCACACAGAGCCATCAGCAATAATAATAATAATAATAATAATAATAATAATAATAATAGTCTTTATTTATTTAGCACTTTTCATCCCGCTGGCAGCTCAAAGTGCTTTACAGACAGGTGATAAAGCTCAGCTGTAATAAAGGAAATTATAAGTATTAATTTGAAATCATATAAGAAAATGTCAGATCAAATTTAAAGGGATGTAGAGTTTTAATTAAAGTGCAAAGTTAAAGAGATACGTTCTTAGATGCTTCTCAAAAGTGAGCACCGAGCTTGCCTGTTTCATAAAAGGTGGAACTGAGCTCCACAGTTTCGAAGCATAATAACTGAATGAGTCTCTCCATGTTTTCTGTATTTTACAGAAGGTCAGTATCTGCAGATCTAAGATCACGTGCTGGAGCATAAACAGACAGACACTCTGTGATGTAAGCAGCGCTTTAAGGTCATTTACAGCCTTAAAAACTAGTAGCAGAACTTTAAAATCTATCCTGAACGATACAGGCAGCCAGTGCAGCTCTTTTAAAACGGCAGTGATGTGATCTCTCTTTTTTGTTTTTGTTAGGATCCGTGCTGCTACATTTTGTACGAGTTGTAAGGAATGGATTGTTTTCTTAGGAAGTCCAGTAAGAAGATCATTACAGTGACCAACTTTGCGTGTAACAAATGCGTGAACAAGTGTCTCTGCGTCGCTCTGAGATAGAAAAGACCGAACTTTAGCCTTTATAAAGTCTCAAATAATAAAAAGCTTCTTTAGTGACTGCGTTTACATGCTGGATAAAACAGAGCTCAGAGTCTAAGATCACACCCAGGTTTTGTACTTCAGGTTTAGTATATGAAGCTAAAGATCCCTCCTTCTCAGGAAGTATTTTTCTCTCAGTTGTAGTACACACACACACACACACACACACACATCATCTAAACCGCTTATCCTACTGGGTCGCGGTGGGGTACTGGAGCCTATCTCAGCTGTCATTGGGCGGAAGGCTCAGTTGTAGTACTAAATATCAATATTTTAGATTTTTCATGATTTAAAGGTAGAAGAATTGGTGACATCCACTCAGAAATATCTGGTACACAGTGTTCTAGTTAACTGATAACACAGTTATAATGAAAAAATAAATTGATGAAGTTGATTTTCATTCCATCAGCAGAATTGCCATTAGGGAGCCTGCAAAAAGAGACAAGTTATGATTTAGAATTCTTGTTTAATCTTCTATTAAAATATAATGGAGCCATTATATTTGAACATGTTTTTGAGACAGGCAGACTCTATTGCAAGCAGGCAGGGAAAAATAATATTAACAAATAATATGACGTTTCACCTCCCCCTCCCACCACTCCCACCTGTAATTAACCCCTTAAATCCCAGGCCTATTACATACTAAGACAAACTAGCGAAGCTGGTCTTAGGTTATAGAAGTGTGTAGTAAAACTTTGGGCCCTGGCATTTTATGGGATTAAGCAAAAAAGCTCAGCAAGCCCAGAAACTCTCCCTGATACCTCCTTGATGTTTCACATTCTGGAAGGAAAATGCCTCAAACTATGTTGAGTTGATTAGGGTTCTCATATAGACTTGTGGTTACTGACACTGTATGACATACTGTTATCTATAAAAATGGACAAATTACATTGTACAGCTAAAAAAAGTTAGTAACAACCACCTTGAAGCTGGAATTTTATCCTTACTTTAATCCATTTTTATTTCACGCTTTAAAATGCTGACATTTGCAAGGGCAGTAGTTCTTTTAATTGCTGCTTCTTTATTTGCTACTTCATGTCTTTGAACTATAGACTGTAAATGCATAGCAGGCCACATAATGTATCCAAGCCAGTGGCACACTTAAAAACACCACGCTTCCCGCCCCCCCCCCCACCCCTCCTGCCCCTCCCTAAGACCCTGGCGCTTGCTCATAAACTCTCATTCCAGGTTCGGGTTACTCTTAACAGCTTTCGCAATGAGCTCCCTTAAAAGTCCACTCACTTATACACATAGTCATGTTTCTTTCAGTGTATACTTTATGTATAACTATGTATAAGCAAAGAGAGGCATGTGAAGCAGCTACGAAGTAGTAATGAGCTTCCTTTGGCAGCGACCCAATGCTGACCCCATGTCTGTGCTGTTTGATCTAATGTCATGGGAATGGGAGGCGCTCGGGGGTGAAGGCCTTGTGGAGATCCGCGGGGGTGATGCCCCAGGGCTCATGTGTGCGCAAATGTGCGCTTGTTTGCGTTTGTTGTGTGAGAAATGACATGGGGGTCCTGTGTCAGTGGGAGAGCTGCCATTTGTTTCTGGTTAGATCGGAGTCAGGAACAGGCTATCTAGGTCCTGCTGCGGGCCGGAGAGGCAGGGGGGTTGTGGATTGTTTGTTTGAACACTGAAAAAAAGTGATGCACCGAATTTATTCCATTCAAATGTGCGCATTATTTCCACATGAATATGAAAGTTACATTAGCACCATTTTTTTTTTCTTTTCTATTTTTACATTTGAAAATGCCACCTGCCCTTTAACCATTAATGAGACCAATGGAAATAATGCAAATTAACTAGAAGTTGCCGCTACTGTTTCAGAGATAGGAGGTTGAGTGGTTGAATTTCCAGTTTTCAATTGATCCAAGATGCAGTCAAGACATGTTTGATGTCCAGATTTTGCTTTTTCAGTTAAGTGCTTGAGCTACAAGGCTAACATTGCTAACAAACAGTAGAGGTCAGTAGTCACCCAAATCTTTTCTGTAAATACATCTATAAAACTTCTCTCAAACTGCGTCAAGGTCTTTAATAAGGTCACACAGATTGTCAGTGTGGTTTAGGAAACAGCATGACTGACTGTGAGCTATAAAAATGAACAAAAGCTCACCATGTAGCTGAACGCTGTGGGCAACTATTTTAGAAATATAACAGATGTTCTACTGTATTCTGCCACCCCGCTGGCACATGGATGCTAAATTACATTTCAGATTACTGTTGTTTCTATTTTTAAACATCTATCTTCAATTAGAAAATTCAAGATTAAACAGTTAGCATCGTTTATGAAAAGGACCAACAGAAATCAGTAGCGTCCATATGCATGCGTGACATGCCAGCATTCAGCTACACAGTGAAGTCTGATTTATCTTTGTAGTGGCTGAGTTTACATGCTAAGATTTTTGCCATTCTGACTGAATACATTCTGATTGTAGATTAAGACTGAGGTGTTTATATCTCACTCTACTCAACAATCTGATGTAAGTAAGTAATCAGATCCAAAACTATGTGCATGCATAGAGAACCACTTAGTTGGACGTTACCATGACAACCAGCATCACATGAGTCCAGTCAGAGTGAGATGAGCAGCAGTGAGCAGTGCTTGTGCTTTAATTGCTCTAAAATGATGTCAGACTCAGGACAACATCCCTCACGTGTACTTATTAAAGAAGGCCGAGAGGAAGACGTCATGTTCTGAGACACATATGCTGGACGCCCGTCCCACCGCCGTCTTTTAAAGCTCAAGGCATAAACCTTGTCTCCACTGCAGATCAGTTTCTGCTCCCGTCATGTTGAACATTATAAACTCACTATGACGTGATGCACATGCGTAGAATGTATTTAAACTTTCCGTCTGGGAATGTAATGGTATACAGGTGTTAACATGGATATTATTCTTCTATTTAACGGATTATTTACAGGATTACCCACCTACTTAAATCAGGTAGAAATTCTTTTCCAAATGGCCTCAATCCTACTAGTCTATTCTAATTGAGGTGTATACGTGGACATATTCTATTCCAGTTGAGCTATTAGTCGGATTATTAATGGTTTATTAGGCTGCATGTAAACGTGGCTGGTAAAGAAGGAAAATTTGGACACCACACATGTTGTGGCTGATTGACTATATCTGAGGTATGTGGAAAATTGTATAAGTTTGATTTCTTTAAGCGGTGATATTATTGTTATTATTATTATTATTATTATTATTATTATTATAAAATAATAATATTCATTTTTTATCATTTTAGTCATGTGGCAATTGATGCACGCATTTGAATCAGTTAAACTCAATGAATCACTTTTCGTAATGTATGATGCTTCTGTAGCCAGGCTGAAGGCACTCTGCTCTGGGCGAAGAGCAGGAATCACAGTGGTTGGGGGTGTTGAGGGGGGTGAGCTGAAGGAGGGTGAACTGGAGGACATGCTAAGCTTTCGTTCAGAGTGCTAAAAACACAAGTTAGCATTCTGCATGGTGAGATTTTGCTTTAGAGAAACGCACACAACAGCAGTTTCATAATGAGTTATGTAAAAGTCCCCCTGCATGAGGGGACGCCTGGGAGCAAACAGCTGGGCAAATATGAGGCAGGACGCACTGAGCCAAACACACTCACAAATAAAAAAAAAATAAATAAAGGTTACCTAACCAGAAAGTTTTTGTAATCCAATCAAAAACCAACAAAATCCCCCTTTCCCCGCAGTTTTCTTATCTGATTCGCAAAGCTGGAAATAAAGGGAGTGAAGCAGGCCGGGCTCGGGCCTGTGCCGCAGCATCCCGGCCGGTGAAATCTGCCTCGTCATGACAGCGGCTGTCCTGGCCAGCATGTGTGGGGGTTGCGTAAGCTTGGTTGTGTAACTCTGGTTACGGTGTGTGCCCGTGGACGTGTGGTGGCATTGACGGGATCTCTGCTTCTCATTAAGCCAGCGCTCCCTCAGAAACCCCCCCACCACGTCTTATTGATTGCTTTTGGCTGATTGGTACAGATCCACAAAGGAACAGGGTCTCAGCGCCAGCAGATCCGTCTCAGGCAGCACCAGCCAATAACCCTGAAGATCAAAACCACTTTTACAACCTGTCACTCTTTGGAGATCTGTAATTATGCCTTATTCACTTTTTTTACAAGGCTGTCTTTAGTGCTGGTTGACTGTTGAGGTTTTTTCCCATGCAGGGTGTCCACCTTTGTAATTTCGCACTGGCTCTGAACGGCTTTGACAAGGTTCACTCTGAGCTTAAATAATTTGTAGATTTACTGGTAAGGATTATGCAGTTTTCACCATATTTAAAAAATAAAGTAAGCTATCTGGTATATTAAAATCATGATTTATTTTCAGCATGTGTTTCCCCCAAATTCTGTTCAAATCAGTATGCAGGTCGGATTTCACAGGATTTTTCAGACTACGTTATGCGTCTTTATATATTAACGTCACACACAGGCTCGAAAAGAAGATCTGGCTTGATGTTCTGGTCTCAAATGAAAATCAACATTATATTGATGTAGATATGATGTCAATAATAGATAATTCACTTAGATGCTCAGAAAACATTTACCAAGTTTTGACTGAGTTCTCTTTGAATGCTTCTTCAACTTGCTTGCTATCATTAGATTCATCCATTCGGGGAAGAGAAGGGGTCCAAGCACCACCAATGTTAAATTATGTTCTTCTGTCACTGTCATGTCGTTTTAGATTTTTATTTTTTTTACATAATTTGAGTCCTCTCTGTGTGGAGTTTGCATGTTCTCCCCGTGTCTGCGTGGGTTTCCTCCAGGTGCTCTGTTTTCCTCCCACAGTCCAAAGACATGCAGTCAGGCCAATTGGACACACAAAATTGCCCCTAGGTGTGAGTGTGTGAGTGAATGTATATGTCTGTCTGTCTACCCTGTGACAGACTGGCGACCTGTCCAGGGTGTTTCCTGCCTTCTGCCCAATGACCGATGGGATGGGTCGACCCAGAAGGATAAGTGGCTTAGATAATGTATGTGTGAGTGATTATCATTTGAGCCTAGCAGCTGTCATTTACAGTGAGTACCATTTTCATGGTGAATGGACCAAAACAAAAGTGCAAAATTACTTCAAATAAAATCTTGTTAGATTAATAGACTGAACTGGTAAACCTGAACACAAAACAAAAACATGTAAAATGTGTCCAAACTTCCCATTTAACTTGAGAATATGCTATAAAAAATAAAAATAACACACACACACACACACACACACACACACACACACACACACACACATTTTCTATGCTACTTATCCTTCTGGGTCATGGGGGGAGCTGGAGCCTATCCCAGCAGTCATTGGGCAGAAGGCAGTAAACACCCTAGAAAGGTCCATCGCAGGGCAATAAAAGTAACATTTTACAAAAAAAAATTATATTTGTAAATTAAAATTTGTAAAATAAGAGTTATTTAACAGAAACCAAAAAATGGCGAAGAAAGCTAGGAAGCTTTTTGGGCAAAAGACTCTTTAGTCTATAGAATTTATTAAGTAATTTTACTAAGGGTTATACCAGAAATGAGAAGTGTTACTAGATTTGAATTAGTTATTTTAGCTGCTAAATTGACTAATTTAGCACATAAGTACACTAAGCCAAAAATAAATAAATAAATAAGTTAGTGTTAACAAGTTAGTGTTTTACAGTAAAGGAACACCCACACCCTTGTTAGCTGTGTTGTCATAGAGATGAAGCCCATGTGGGTGGGATTTGATCATGACTAATCCTGAAAACTGGACAGAACTTTTTTGATGGTGAACGTTCTTCATCCGTGATAGAGCTTCACCCTCAAAATCCATGCTGACTGCAGACCGCCGCACGAACAGCAGTGCTATGAGGGAACTAGTGCCAAAGGAAATGTGCTTCTCAGTCTTCCTGCCTTCTCCAGTCACACACAACAGCTTAAACACAAACACACGCACTAATGTGTCTACACTTTCTCGTTTGTGGCTAACGCTAGCTCTGGCAGCCTAATGCAGGGTTAATGACCTGCCATGGGGCCCAGCCTCAAAGCAAACACTGGTGAGTAACTTCCTGCCCATATAACATCTTCAGCCCTTCAGGAAAACATCAACCACAGAGAATACGATGTAAACTCTGTGCGCTGACCATAAACTATACTTTCACTTGGTCTTGTATGAAAACAAGTTTTATTTGCTTACACTAAACAAGGCAATTAAAGTATTTTTCTTGTGTGTTTATGTGGGTTTAAGCAGATTTGTTGTGTCTTACTTTGTGAAATGTTTAGATAGCCCCCACCAGACAGAACACCTTTAGCTGCCAGTACACCTGTACCAAGTGTTCAGTGTTCTTAATGGCTTGGTTCAGGTGTGTTTGGAGCTCTTAACAGGTTTAACAGTGTCTTATTATTCTGTATATGCAGATATAAGAACCAACTGACAACTGAAGCTAAAATGTTTTTATTGTGCAAAATAGTGAAAAAAAAAACAGAGCTGATCATCAATTAATAGATGTCAAATTTGTTTTCTAACTGGACAACAGACTGGAATTGACTACACAGCAGAAGAGGAGTGTTTTTTTTTTAAATTTTCACTCAAACGTCGCTGAAACATCCCTCACTCAGCCATTCAGTGGCTGATCTTAGCGCGCTGTGCACTGTTCTTACTCTGTGTTTTCTGCGCTTATTTGCGGGATATCAGTATAAAGGTTTTCATAAAAATACCTTACAAAGAATTTAAACTTGTATACGGGATGAACTGGATATCCATATATGTAAAGGTTTAGTCATATATATGTAAAGGTTCTATAACAGGGGTCGGCAACATGCAGCTCCGGATCCACATGCGGCTCTTTTACTGCTCTGTTGTGGCTCCACAGCATAGTTAGATTTCTAGGTAAAAATAAAATAATCCTCCTTTACTGTAAAATAAAGCTCTACTGATCCTTCAAACATGGACAATAAATGGTCTTAAATGCTGGAGTTAATGTATAACTTCACCCTTTAATCCTGAAGGTTGGCGTGCAGACTGCTTGTCACCATAGCAATGCAGATTACAGTCTCGCCTAGCTAGTAGCTAACGAAAAAGGCAAAGAGAAAGATCAAAGACGGACATTGATAAATTGGAGACGAATGGACTTGTTTGCATTTATAATCACTCCAGCTTGTTTACTGGTACGTTTAATCTGCAACGAGAAACTGCTGCACCATTTAAGGTGGAACAGGAAAATTCGAACAAGAAGCTGGTGAATGAGAAGTGACTTCAGTCTTGCAAAAATTAGAATGTGGAGAAACATTTTACAAGAAATTATGACACTTTTGGAAAAGTTTCCTGCTTGAGATGTGAGAAAAGCGGCTATAGCTGAGCTATGTGTGTCTGCATTTACTTTTATCTTGTATTTTTTAGCCTATAGTAGTACATCAGCACATACTGAGACATATTTACAGCCAAGGTGGTAAAATGGACATACAATGTTGTGGCTCCCAAGGTGGTTTGATTTTTGTAGAAAGGACAAAATGGCTCTTCTTAACATTTGGGTTGCCGACCCCTGGACTATATCAATTAAAGTTTTTTCTACAACAGTCTGAGCCTATTTAAGAACCTTTATTTTTAAGAGTGTAGTCCAGGCCACACATAGAGTACATCTCTCTCTTTCTTCCCCTGCTCTCACAGGAAGCTGGAGGCTCTGGACATGTCTCACAATCAGTTGTCTGTGGTGCCCCCTTACCTGCCCAGAGTTTTACGGCAACTATCTCTCCAGCACAATCACATCCGTGCTATCCCCCACTACACGCTGAGTCACCTTCGCCCAGGCCTCCAGTCCCTGCGCCTCTCCCATAACCAGCTGGTGGAGGAGGGGCTCCTGGGAAAGTCCTTCCGGGGTGCCTACAAAACACTGGTGGAGCTTCTCCTGGACAACAACTGGCTTGAAAGTGTCCCACAGAACATCCGCCACTTCAAGTACCTGCAGCTGCTGCGACTGGACCACAACCGCATCACGTGAGTATGAGTGGAGTTGGGAGTCTGACTGTCGTCTCCACACAGCCCCTGCAGCCAGTCTCTTCTAACCTTCTCTTAAAACACTCTAGACAACTTTGGTCTAATTCAATCTAATTCATATTAAGGCTTTAAGAAAGAAGACTTTACTTTATGAAACTAGATTCAGTAGTGATTGTGAAGCCTAAATCAAACTTTTTTGCAGTTTTTCATCTTAGCAAGCTTAAGAGGTCTACAGTTATTACTGCTGTTTTGTTATACTATATAAATGTAAATACATATTTCTAGAAATTATGATAATTGACCAATATTACAAACTAAAATGCAATGGCATATTTCTTATACTTTAGAAGAGCAGAATATTTTGGCCATGCTGGGCTACTGCATTAAAATATCTGCACTTAGAAATTTTACTGCAAATATTAAATATCTCTGTAATCAGTATTGGCATTGGCAGATGTGTATATGAAAAAAATCAG
This sequence comes from Piaractus mesopotamicus, assembly GCA_023558415.1. Lineage (NCBI taxonomy): Eukaryota > Metazoa > Chordata > Actinopteri > Characiformes > Serrasalmidae > Piaractus > Piaractus mesopotamicus. The sequence goes on from JAILXH010141876.1 coordinate 13,928, forward strand.
TATCCGCCCAAAATTCCTATATTGGTGCTACGTTTTTTGGTCTGCATTCCCAACTTTTTCCTTTTGTTTGAGGGTTAAACAATGACAAAAATGGCAAAAATTAATATTTTTTTCTTTGGCAAATTAAGACTTTTTCATCAAATTCGTTTCCATGTACGAATGTAGAAGTGGTATCGACTGTATCTGCACTTTCAATAGAATTCCTTCACTTGTTTCAATAAGCTAGTGAGATATAGTTAATATAACGTTGCAGCATGGTTTCGTTACTGCCAGGGATTCACCGTGACTTCAGAGGGTTGAAACTGAACTCAGTTTGTTTTCGTGCCCTATTCCCACCATCATTCCATTCACCCTCGCTTTCCCCTTCACTTCCCTCACAAAATCCACTCATAGTTTTTATTGGTTGGGATTGCATTTCACAGTCATAAGCTTGTCGCTGCCTTCAGGCCATCCTATCCAATTATGGCAGGCTGAACAGTGTGCATGCCCTACCCAAGGGAATAGTGCACTACATGAACTGAAAACTCCAAACTAATTAGAATATTTGTGTGTTTCCTTTGGCAGCCTGCCAATAACTGTGTGGATTCAAATATACAGTACATAACTCCGAATCCGCTCGTCATGTTTCCATAGCTCCGCGACACGGAGCCTTACCAAAGTGTACGTCTCCAGAGACATGAACAGAAAAACAACTTAACCAGTATCATATCTGGAACTCAGATCTTTCTTACAGGATGTCACTGATTAAACGCATGTGCTGTGTGCTGAAGTATGCGTCAGAGGTTCATAACTCTGTATATAATTGATGTTTTCCAGCTCTGTTCCAGTGAAGTCAGTGTGTAAAGTCAGGATGACCGAATCCTCCCCTCTGGTGGCTCTTCACCTGGAGAACAACCACATCGATGTAAAGAAAATTCGCCGCACCGCTCTCTCCTGCATCCGGGACCGTCACAGGGTCAAACTAGAACCCCAAACTACTAACGAAATCCAGTAGAGCCCTACAAAATGCCTCAGCACTTTTCTGCTCAAGTTCTTTTAACTATGTTTGGTGCTAAATTACAATCGTCTGAATTATTTATTCAGTTATAAATTAAAAGCATGATATTTCTATGTTTTTCAGTCAATGTTTGTCCTCTTTCCCATGAAGTCTTGATGTTTTTGTTGATTG
>JAILXH010141951.1:35715-48106 GCA_023558415.1 Piaractus mesopotamicus
GAATGATTCTGCAGAGGAACCACTTTTGGTCTCCTTTCAAATGGATGGCTTTTAAAAGACCCATTTAAAAACCATCTCTAGTATAGGATTACTCCAAGTACTCAAACCATGAAGTTTTCTCTGATTGTGAACTTTTTTTAAGTTTTTCAACCTTCTACTTAGCGGTGGCCAATGTTATGATGTCCATCATTACTGTGATAAAAAACATCAAATTATGTCCCCATGTGTTGCTTTTGCTCACTGTCATAACAAAGAGAGCACACTTGTTTCTTGTTTAATTCGATTTAGTACAGTGCAGTATATTGTTGTTTTCAAATAAAAAAAGACATGTACCCTTTACATTGTGTGAAAATGTTATGATGGACCAATAAAAAAGGCTTTAGATTTGGTTTGAATAGAATCTCTTTCTATTGTCTTATAGTAATTTTTTGCCCTTTACTGTAAAGCTACCATTTTGGAAATACTTGTTTTCCTTGGATGGCAACAGTATGAAACATTGAATAAAAATCATTATATTCATAGTTTTATAATTTTTTTTTTTTATCACTACTGGTTCTTACTAAGTCAACTTTGGGTCCACAACTAAATCTTAAAAAGGTTCTTAATGGTCCTCAACAGCATCTTTCAAAAATGTTCATTGTAGAAAAACCCCCTTCCCCCCACTTAAATTCTTTCTTATGGATCTCTAACTGATTACTCCAAGTATGCAAACCATAAAGTTATTCACATTCTGATGTATCCACTCACCTATCCTTCCACTCACCCATCCATTCATCCATTAATAATGTCACTTTCCTCTCTCCTCACACTGTTACTCTGTGCCCTGCAGGTGGTGAAGTTCTCTAAGACGTTTGAGCTCATGTCTCCACTCTGCAGTGTTGATCATGACATAAGGTGAGCTTTCCACTTCATGTTGTTACAAGCCCAGAAACTGCTGGTACAAACAAAGGAATACCAAGTTGTTCAGGGTCTAATTGATTCATTTTGGTCCCGACTGTAATCAAGACACACTGCCTCATGTGTTGATGTTTGATGTGAGCCTAAGTAAAAGTGCATGCCTAAATCTAGTTGGAAAACCCACCAAAAGAAGAACTCACCTGCAGTCCGAGTCTCTGAATCACCTACAAAGGGTTGGGCCAGCTCAAGCCATGAACCTGGGGTCAAACAGCTTGAGCTGTGTTCATGATACCATTCAGGCTTTATAAGTTGATGGAATGGGCACTCCAACAGCAATTCAAATAAGAGCAAAAACAATGTCCACAAAACACCCCAACACTGTGTTCAAAATGCCACTATTTCGCACCATTGGCCTCTCTCTAGTGGCTTAAGTGACAATTTATAAAAACATAAATGAGGTGGTTGGCACCCCATGTGGTTCCAACATGAAAGTCTGCCCCAGCCTATGAATTTTCCTAACAGTGTGGACTTTGCTTACAAGTGATTCACTCTGTAGAATTTCCTCTTAAAGTTCATTTGTAGTTTTACTGTGTTATCCCACTCTGAGGATTCTTGTGCATCATTCCATGTATAAAGAATGCTGCACGAAAATAATATGTCACTAAAGCAGAACAGCAGTTACACTAGATTACATGTTGTGGGGATGGCATAGACTAGCGCATATTTTTTGTAACCAAATTTTTTTAGTTTTTCAGAGAAAACATACATACTATGACAATCAACAAGCATTATTATATGACCCCTTTTACCCTCCACCCACACTCATCCCATCCCACCCCACTCAACCACCACATACACATGTATATACAGACACATACACATATACATATACACACACGTACTCTCATACTTAGAAATCCTAATGATAAAGACAAAGTCTTCACATGTTCATTCAGCCGTAATCTCATTGTAGCTTGTTACTCTATTAACTCTAGCTGACGATAATTCTAAATAAAGGATATATAAAAAGCATTGCAACTAGTGTGTAATTGCAAGAGAATGAGGTGGAAGCCAGTGCTGAACAGTAATTTTTTAGCAGGTGTCAGGCCTGCCAACCATAGTTTGTGTGCTCTCTTTGCAATAGAAAAAGTAGAGCTGTCAAGCAAAAGGTGCAGAGATGGGCTTATTGGGTAGACTGGCACATTTTTTAATGCGCTGTTTGTTGTGTATTTCTGTGTGTGTGTGTGTGCGTGTGTGTGTGTGTGTGTGTGTGTGTGTGAGTGTGTGTGCATGTGTTTGATGAAGTCAGCATGGAGAAGGTGTCCTGTTCAGACTGGCTGATCAATAACAGCATTGCTGAGCTGGTGGCATCCACAGGCCTGCCTGTCAACATTAGTGATGTGTGTCAGGATCCCCGCTTTGACGCTGAGGTGGGCAGTCCACACACACACACACACACACAAACACACACACACATATGCACGTGTCTGCGTGCCCTCTTCAGATAAAGAGGATCATACTGTTATACTCAGTCAACCATCTTATCCAGTTGTGTGGAGTGAAAGAATTAAATTAGAAATTAAAAGAGAAGAATGTGCTGTCTGCTCAATATAATTGCCAGATGAGGCAGCTAGTGCTGCAGATTGGTGCATGAACTTATTCATAAGGCCTATCCAGACAAGCTGCCCCCAAAAGATTTTGCTTTGAATTTACACAATTTAAATGTGTCAGTTGGTTTCATATGAATGAAATATGCTATGTCAATACAGTAGCTTGCTTGCAGTTTTTTCTTTTGGCAAGATTTGGGTTGATGTAACACATTTTATTATTGTGCAACTGATTTGAATCAAGTTTAAAGCACCATTTTTTCAGTGTGGCTGGATAATATTAGTAGTAGTAAAAGTTTTATCACATAGCACCAGAGGTGGGTAGTAAATGCTTACATTTACTCTGTTAAAAGTCTTCAATTGAAAATGTAATGTTTTTTTTTACATTCTGAGTAGTTCAAATATATGATACTTTTACTTCCACTTAAGTACATTTATGTGAAATTTAATCTACTTTTTACACAAATCCTGATTCCTTTCATGGGTTTAATTTCATTCCATTCTTTTGATTTAGTTTCTGGACAGAGCCGAACAAACGTCAGTTTGTACTAATAGAGCTGAGTGTACTCGGAAGTTCCACCAAAGTACTACAGAAATCTTTTTACTCAAGTAGTTATTGGCCCTGGTTTCTGTTTTTTTAACCCCTGCTGTAGTTTTTTGTATGGGTTATAATGTATGAGTTTACGCTATTTATCACAAGCCTTTGACCAAATATTGCAGGGGTTTCTCAGATTCTTCTTCCATTTAATGATGACTCTCTGGTTCAGTTCTCTGTGCTGGACCTCAGAGTTCTTGTTTCGTCAAGGGCAGGACATTATCTGTTGTAGCAAGACTAAGCAATATAACAAATCCAGTCAAGATGAATGTCATAAGCTCAATATTATAAAAAAGATTCAAACACAAGTGTTACTAAGCAATCTAAAGTTACTGATTACAAACATTAACAAAAATGTAATAATTATGACATTGGGAATGCTCAGATTGCCTATGAAAACATAATACTCCATACAAGAGTAATCCCATTTATATGACTGAGTACTTTCCTATGTGTAAGAATCCACTCAACGCCTGTTATTCAGGAACAAAGACCATTAATGATTGTAGAAGATATATGCCTGTGACTGGTCACGACATGTGCTGTAACCCTTCAAAAATTCATGTTGCTAATAATGCAGGTATTTCCTTTCCTGACTTCAGATTAATATGACCAAGAATAGCTAATGGGATTAGTTTCAGTCATACACACACACACACACACCCACACACACACTCACAACATACAATGTGTTTCTTTGTTCACAGGCTGATCAGGCCTCAGGGTTTCATATCAGGTCAGTGCTGTGTGTCCCCATTTGGAACAGAACCCATCAAATAATTGGTGAGTTTTCTGCATAGTGAATAACACACACATATGCACACACACTTGTCTTTATTTTGTCAGGATGTCGGTCAGGGGTCGTAGATAAGCCATTATTTAAAATACAGTGGTCTCCAAAATCTGCATTGGAAATCTAAGATTTTTTCATTTAAATCTGGAAATACGGAATATTTACGGAAATAAAAAAAAAAAAAAAAGAAATATTAACAATTCTGGTCGCTATTTGTTGGTCACTGTTCAAATTTAAGCACATTTGTGACATTGACCAGTTAAGGCCCTTGTACAAAAAGATCAGATTTTATTTGTCTTATGTCTTCCATTGAAGCTTGTGTTCAGTGTGTTTGTGTTGTCTCTGTTGCATCTGATCTACTCAGAGCCGTGTTTATGTTAAACAGCTTACAGCCATTTTTCTGCTATTTCACATAGTTATTAAAGATTGTCATTAAAGGTAAACAGGGACATACCAAATACTAAGAAATCCTGAAATTCATATATTTCTAATATTCTGCTGTTTGCTCAAATTGTTATGTTAGTATGATAACAACACTTGTAATGAAAAAAAAAACTACAACTATTAAATTAGAAAAGAATACGAAATGTGTTTTCATTAGTGGTCTCAGACTTTTGGGCCGCAGATTCCCTGTTTTTCTCTGATTTTCACATACTTGTCCTGTAAATGTGCAACAAACATACTTGGTTATGCAGACACATATCCAGGATTTTACACTTCAGAAATACGTCCTTTTATCTCTTCAAGGTGTTGCTCAGATTCTTAATCGCTTGGACAGGAAGACGTTTAACGATGCAGATCAAAGACTATTTGAGGTGCGAGTTCTGCTGATGTAGTAACTTGGATGAAATGATCTCATTAAATCTTTACAAATTACTGTTTTACTCGCTTCATCATCCTAATCACAATGAACATCAAACAAAAATCACATCTATTATTAATCCTCTTCTTCTGTGCGTGATGGTAATTGTGTGCTTTTGTGTTTGTCACAGGCTTTTGTTATATTCTGTGGCCTCGGCATCAACAATACGATGATGTACAACCAAGTGAAGAAGACGTGGGCCAAGCAATCTGTAGCTCTGGATGTAAGCTGGATTTGATCTCTTACTATTTGTCTGATCGCTGATCCATATTGATTTTATGGAGTGCAAGAGGCAGCTTGCATTTTGTTCTTGTATTTGTGCCTTTAGATGCTGTCTTATCATGCTACATGCTCAAAGGTGGAGGTGGATCGACTCAAGGTATTTGCGATCAAACTAATGTCAGACAGAAGACAGTAGGTAGTGTCAGTAGCAACCATACTGTCATCTTCCAATGGGCGTTTTGGTACAGAATGTTCTATAACTCTTGCCAAAATAATGTGGTTATCATAAAAATAAAGGTGCTGTAGCATGCAGTCAGCTACTACGGACAATATTGTTAGTCACATTTTCCTGTTTTTAGAAGAACAGAAAAACTGCTGAGCACATTTGTAATAGAAGCCACTCACAGAGTTCTTTAAAAGCATTTTAGGGAACCAAAGACGATTCCTCAATGGGATCATACCAAAGAACCATCATGACACCTATACTTTTAAGAATGTAATAATAATGAAAATGAGTTTTTTTATAGAGCACCTTTCACACAGGCAGCAAATTAAAAGGGCTTTTCGGGAAGGCGAGAAAGCTCAGTAACAGTTATAAAAGAAAATAAAGTTGAATAAATAAGAGTTAAGAGTATTAAATAACCATATCAATAACATACAATAATATAGGTACAATTACAATGATAAATACAAAAAAGGAGAGCTTTAATTAAAAGTTAAAGAGTAGCCTTACTCATAATTCTATTCTACATAATATTTTAAAAACATTCTGAGTTGAACATAAACCCAGAATTCCTTTAGTGTAACTCTGTGGGCTGAATGGAAAAGTTGTTGCTGCCATTGCTAAAACGCTGTAATATATGAGCTATAGGATTAAAACCTGCAAGAAAAAGGAGTGCAGGATTTGGATTCCTTCGAGAATAAAATGCACAGTTCAAACACATTCTATAAATTCTTGGATCTTTTGGAATGTTATTACTAAAAGTTTAGCTCCTGTGTGCACAGAGGGAGTAGATGATAACTTTAAATTAAACTCATATATCAGGAGAGGAAATTGGACATAAGGAAAACACACACGCCAAACTCTCTCCATTCCTCTGAATGGACAATTTACAGGCCTGTATTTTGGAGGCTGAAGCATTTATAATTGAAAGAGTGCAGTGCAGTACACTACATATCAGCTCTCAGTGGGTCCAGCTCTGCTGTTGGATTTAATTGCTTTAGGTCTGGTGTTAGTAGGATTGTTTGGCCATGTGATGAAGGCCCTCTCTCTCTTTCTTCTCCCAGGCTGCTAAGATCCCCCTGAGCAGCGAGCTGGGCATTGATGAGTTTCACTTTAATGACTTTTCACTGGACAACGACGCCATGATCACCGCCTCCCTGCGGATGTTTCTAGAGCTCGGGGTTGTGCAGAAATTCAAAATTGATTATGAGGTGAGACGGGCGCTTGTGAAGGGATGAAAGCAGTGCTCTGATTCCCAGGAGTCATCACTTACTAATGCATGTTCAGAGATGCAGAAATTAATCTGCTGTAGACTGTGGGGTGTAGCAGTTCACCCTATTTATGGTTCGCTTCAGTCTCTGGTGTTGGGGCCTCAGTTTGGTATGCATGTGTTCCAGCATCTGGAATTCCTCATTCTCCACAGTTTGGTACAATCGCATAACCAACACCATGAACTGAAAATGAAGCCTGTGCACCAATAATCGGCTCTGTATGCCTTTTATGATGAACATGGTGTAGCCTGCTGTCTTGCAGCAAGGCGTGAATAGAAAGAAGAGCATGCAGTTTATTCATAATGATGAATGCTACAGACCAGTATTAATATAAATTAGCAACATGGCTTATGATGGGTTTTTTATACCATGAACTGTGGAGAAACCCAGTCTTCTGTTCTGTCAAAATCACTACATCTCTCGACGAATACAGAATACAAGTTGAGGGTGAAAGCCCTGTGTGATTGAAAGGGCGGAGACATGGGCACTGTCAAACACTGTCCTCCTCCTGTGCAGGTGCTGTGCCGATGGCTGCTCACTGTGAGGAAGAACTACCGCACTGTGGCCTATCACAACTGGAGACACGCCTTCAACGTCTCCCAGTGCATGTTTGTCATGATCACCGTGAGTCTATGCAGTTTCATGTAGCCCCCACTAAAGAACCTTTCCTGGCCTGCAATAGTGTCCTAACCCCTTTCTGCAGGCCTCCTAGTGGCCATTCTGTCGACGGAATTGAATTTGACATATGTTCAAATTAAATGATTTAATTGAAAATATAATTACATTTAATTAAAAATGTAAGCAAATGTAATTAAAGATATTAAATTCTGAAACAGGCTGCAATTATATTGAAGTTAAAGCCCTCCTCCAGCTGCATCTGCTGCACATGGTCATCTGTTATACGTGTGTTTTGAGTTCTGTTCTTTTCTAAGTACAAGGAAACTATTGACCGAGTTCCATATGTGGCAGATTGTAAAATGTAAAAAAAAAAAAAAAGAAAGGAAGATTTTAAGACCTTGATTAAAGATCATAGAGATCATTTTCCCCCATTTGGAATTTATTGGCAGACTGGACCTGAAAAATCTATGTATCCTACTGATCAAAAGATTGAAATCACTTGCTGATAACGTTCATTATATTATTTATAGTAGCAATTTATATAGTGTAAATTTTGCCTAACAATTGCTTAATTTTTACAGCTTCTTTGCCTCCTGCTAAATATTTTAAGCTGGGGAAGTTGCACAGCATATTAAAATAATGTAATACATTTGTTTACCAACAAATTGGATTTATATTATTGAAGTTATTGAGTCTAAGTATTTTAAAGTAAGAAAATGAAGCTAAAATTAAGCTGTTTCTTTTGGTAGACTGCAGGTTTTCAGGAAGTCCTGACGGATACAGAGACTCTGGCACTGATGGTTGGGTGTCTCTGCCATGACCTGGACCATCGTGGCACTAACAATGCCTTTCAAGCCAAGTGAGCCAAGAGCAGCAATACATTTAAAGCGATCAAATTGTCACCATCCATTTTTTACTTGAAAAATACCAGCTGCTGTTTACGTTGTTTAAACATTTCACTGACATGAACGAAAACAGCCCAAAATGACTTAGAAGAATATTTAGTTACATTAAATGAAAGAATGTTTTTGTACGAGGTTTTGTTCTGACTCCAGCTATGTCTCAGCAATGATTTTTATTAATTTAAACAGTCCATATAGTGTTCTTACTACACTGTCAGCAAACAATTAATGAATAATGTGGCGACACAAAGTTATTGCTCTGTAACTATCTTGCAAGTGATTTGTAATGCCCCCTGCAGGTCAGGGTCAGCACTGGCGTTGCTGTATGGAACATCAGCCACTCTCGAGCATCACCACTTCAACCATGCCGTCATGATCCTGCAGAGCGAGGTGACCAGGGCAATTAGCTTACTCTTTTGAAACACCAGCAGAACTCTTCTTAATGCCTAGTCTCTCACCAATGGGCTGGGAAATTGTATTATACCTCTTTTATAAGCCCATGCTTCTCTTTTGATGGATGTGTCATTTTTATCTTTCAAGTATGACCCATTACTACATTTATAAAAATTCACATTCAATATATTTGAGTATTAGTAGAAAATGTAAAAGACTGTCAGTGTTGATACATTGGCTGCTTAAACTGTTAGCTATTTAATCATTACCCAGCTCTGTATGGATTTCCTGTTTCTGCATACTGAGCTGCTTTAACCAATAATTCAGCTCTGTGCCGCTGCAGCGGAGAGAGAAAGAAGCATTTATAAAAGCAAGGCTTAGTCTAAGAAGCATAGACGCCTCTAGAAGCATAGAAGAAGTCTCTGCTTAAATAATGATACACAAAGGAATAGTTTGATGACCATTTGGTAACTGAACAGGCTAGGACTCGTATGTACATATTGCATCATTATTTGGTCAGCATCAAAGGCCAGGCTTTTCTTTGAAGTTCTGATGGAAGGAATGTTCTCTGTTTACATATGCTACTCTCTCTTTGACTCAATATGAAATGTCATGAGGCATTACTTTGTGCATCCTCTATTCTGTTTCCCAGGAAGCATCTTGTAATGTTACATCATTTCATTGCTGTGAGAGCAGCCTAAGAGACTGTCATCAAGGGAGCATGTTATTCTTCCAACAGGGTCACAACATTTTCGCCAACCTCTGCTCTAAAGAGTACAGCCACATGATGCAGCTTCTAAAGCAGGCCATCCTGTCCACAGACCTCACTTTGTATTTCCAGTAAGTTCTTCAGTCACAGCACTGCACTACACCTACATCCCTTACATCTCACAATGAATTTCATCATTCTTAAATATAATACATACAGCATCCACTGAGAGGCGCCATTGGACACAGGCATCTGAATGGACGGCTTAGTTCCCTGGGCCCAGGAAACAATATGTTACTGTTGTCATATCAAAACCTCATAATTCAAAATATCTTTATTTTTCTTTTTTTTCTTTTTCTTTTTTTTTTCGTTTTCTCTGTATAGTAAAATTAGGAGCAAACTAGAATAAAATGATTGACTTTTTAGCTGCAGTAAACCCAGACAATAGCATTCTGTGCTAATTAAGTAAAAAAATCACTATCAGTCAGTAAACAGTACCTCATTAAAGTGGTATTAAAAAATTTCAAGAAGTCTGTAATAGGCTCACATTCCCAGATTATATGTAAAAGTGTGCCTGATACATGAACTGACAGTTGAAATTGGGAATCAGGGCTATTTTATAATGTCTGTAAGGTATGTTATAAAATCTGTGTATGATTTTACACTGAATTGATTGATGAGCTTAAGGGTTAAATTACACCAGATACTCTTCCAGTTTTGGCTGAGATGATAAGGCTTAAGCTTTTTGCTTCATACATAGAGAACATGTAAAGCAGATTTGAGCAGATTTGTAACTTTTCACTCAAATGTTGTATTAAATGAGAAAAGAATGCAACATAGACGTGCTTTCACTGGCAGTTTCAGGATTTGGACCCTGTTGTATTTAAAAGCAGGATGGTTTAAGCCTTAAACCTTAAGAGTTACATTTTAGTCTGTTTAATCTAACTCATATGTTACATTTTTTTTCTGGTATTGCAGAAAAAGAACAAAGTTCTTTGAATATGTTTTGTCTAGAAAGTTCAGCTGGTCAAATCAGGAGCACAGAGATGTCCTCAGGTGAGCCATCCTCATTTTAAAGTATGGTATTTAAAGTTACTACAACTGCATGCACAACAGCTGCAACATGACAGTGCCTTCATAACAGGTCCATGCTGATGACTGCATGTGACTTGGGTGCAGTGACTCGACCGTGGAAGATCTCTAAACAGGTCAGATTAACTTTCTCTTCAGATTGATGGAAAATGTGCTGAAGATGGTTCTATGCAGAAACTTTTTGAAAAGGGTTCTATATAGCACCAAAGAGGGTTCTGCTATTGTTAAGCTTATAAAAATACAAGGTGCTATAGTTCCTAAAATACTTTTTGGTGCTATAGGACCTTTTTCAAAAAGGTTCTACATAGAACCATGTACAGCACATTCTCCGTCAACCTAAATAACCCTTTCATGATGCAAAGAACGCTTTAATCATGCAAAGGGTTCTTTGAGTGTTCATGGTTCTATGTAGAACCATTTTCTTTACTAAAGAACCCTTGAAGAAGCATCTTTTTTAAGTGTGTAGATCTCTATCAGCCTCAGGAAGAGAATGTAGTTAATGATGCATCGTAGAAGTGCATGTGTCTGTCTCGTCCTGCAGGTGGCAGAGCTGGTGACTAGTGAGTTCTTTGAACAGGGTGACAGGGAGAGGTCGGAACTGAAGCTGACCCCCTCTGTAAGTGTTTTTACACTCTCTTTGGTCTTTACAGTGAGTATTACTGATCCTGGGACTGCAGTCTTTCAAAACAATGCATTAAAAACCTCTGAAATGTGCAGATAAAAGCTGTTGGTGAAGATGATTACCCCAAATTGGACCCTCACTATCGAATGTACTAAATAGCAAACAAAAAACCTGACTGAACTGGAAAAATATTGTTCTCCCACCAGGCCATTTTTGATCGCAACCGTAAAGATGAACTCCCTGCTCTCCAGCTGGAGTGGATTGATGGGATTTGTAAGCCATTGTATGAGGTAAAGAAAAATCAAATCAAATTATGCCATTGTTTCCTTTTGATATCGCTGGTCTGAAACTTGGTCTCAGTTAATGAAGCTGTCTTTGAAAAGGCTTTGGTGAAGCTGAATAGGAAGCTCCAGCCAATGGTAGATGGGATAGATGCCAATCGCAAGAAGTGGGAGGAGCTTTGTCTGTCCTATCAGCAAGCACGCCGAGCCTCAGAATCCTCCAATCTTTGTCAAGAGGACGGAGAAGCCGAAGAATCCAATCAAAGCGCAGAATCCGCCCACAGACCACATGCACAGTCATGTGAATGTGCAGCAACCACTCAAAACACAGACTCCACCCACAGACCGGAGTCAAATCAGACCAACAGCAACTAGTCACAGGTTAGCTTCAGTAGCCAGTGGAAGGGATAGAGGAGAGAACACTAACTAAAACAGACACAATGCGTTTATATTACATAGTGTCACAGTGCACATCTGTTTGGGTTGCTTTGTGATTTGTATTGACGAAAAACTGGTAAAAAGCTCTACAGGTTGGAATGTAGAGTATTCTTCTTACTTACATACTTCTTATTTAATATGTAGTAATAGGACTGCCTTGCTTACAGTTAGATAGATAGATAAACAAGTGTACTTGATTGATCCCCAGAGGGAAATTTCGTATGGCAAAACCTCTTATCCTTTTGAACCTTGCCAGAACAACATATGCTAACATATGTGACAAAAAATATGTCACATACTAACATATGTGACCAAACTGTGACTATTAGGAGTTAGGAGTCTAGTCTGCCTGTTTTTGTATGTGTAGTGCTCTCTAGCTCAGCAGCTGTTTGCCTGCCGCTATGCTGTTCTGGTGTAAATGGGTTGTTTCTAATGCATGGCGGTGAGAGAAAATGTGAAAATTAACTATATCTAATGGCTGATAGCATGAAAACTGTTGACATGGCTAGAGTTCGTCAGAATATGACAAGTTCGGATCACAAAGCTGCAGAATCTGCTTAAATAGGGCAACAGTACTATTACCGATTGAACCGACTGTGTGAATTTTTATCACTGTGATTTTTAGCACTTGTTTATTACAGCAAATGTCTCATGGTTTATTCAGTGATATGCCTTTTACCCAGTGGCATTAAGTAAGGATTATTAACACTCCACACTCCGGTTCTGACACCTTGGCAATGGAATCAAAAAGCTACAGCTTTGCATTTGGAACTACACAACTTACTGTATTGCCTACCCTCTTTTATAATGAATTATCACATTTGAATTATCACATTTTACAAAAACAGAGATTTTTTTTTTTTTTT
>JAILXH010141967.1:8110-18624 GCA_023558415.1 Piaractus mesopotamicus
CTAGACATCCATGACCTTTTCCATTCCAAGTATTGACCTCCTCCATGATGCAAGACCTTTTTGTTTTCCGTTTGTTTAGGCCGTGTGCGAGTGCATTCCTCCCTCGCTCTTCGATGCCATCACTTGGCTCGGCTACTGCAACAGCACCATGAACCCCATCATCTACCCCCTCTTCATGCGGGACTTCAAGAGGGCGCTGGGGCGGCTGTTGCCCTGCTGCTCCTCCTCACACATCCCTAGACGGCCTTCACCCCCGCTCTCCCTCTCCCTGCGCAACTCAGGCGAGCCTCAGCTACCCACCGAGCCGCCTTCGCTGGCCTCTGACCCGCCACAGCCACCAGCCACGGCGACGGATGCTGTAAACCTGCTAGACGCCGAGCATGCAGAGATTGACCTGCCGTTACTTCTGCCCAACCAGGTCGACACGCTTGACTGAGGAGCGTGATGATAGACTGAGGGGACAAAAAAGCACACCAGGCGGGAGGGATGATACAGCCCATGTGAAAGCCTATCACAGATTACACACAAAATGTGTCAAGACAGGGCCCAAAAAAAGTGTTAAGATTCTCTGGAGTGAATTCTGCGTATTCAGATCACTCTTGCCAAAACCGTGTGGGGGTGTTTGGTGTTGAGACCAACCAAACCGAGACAGCACCACACTAGAAAGATGAGCATGAAGGCTGCCTGGGATGCATATAACACAGAATTACAGAGCCTGCAACACATCTCCCACTTCTAGCATTACCATAACAACCAGAACAGATGGAAGACAAGACGAGAGTGAAAGAAATCTCACTAATACCCACCACAATGTCAAGTGGCTGTCCGTTAAGCGGTAACAAGGCTTTTAATTAAGAATCTACATGGGCTTTCAAGAGTTGAGCAAAGCTGAGCATGATTTCCACAAGGCTGCTTGCTACAAAAACAGCTACATCTACATTCACAGTGTCAGCTGTTAAGACAATCGAGAAGTTTTGAAATAATTTATGACAAGTTTAAACAAATCAGTAAAAGATTCCAGTTGCTTTTATTCCAGTATTTGGCAAAAAAATAATATGTTGGCAGGGGAAAGCACCTTAAATGAAGGCAACATATCTAATATTTGCCACTATGAGATTTCAAGAATATTAAATAATTATTTAAATATTTATTTCTACAGTGATTGTATCAAGGCCTGATAATCTGCCAGTGCAGTAAGATCATTTCACTTCATACAATTTGAAGTTTAAAATGTAGTAACATATAATAATGTCTGCAAATAAGAGACATAACAACATAACATATATTGTATCAAATTGTATTGCAGTGTATAATATTGTGTCATTGTATTATGACTAGCATGTGAGCTCGTCTACTTTGTTAGCTTTGGGCTTACATGAACTTTTATATTATTAATATAAAATTGCACTTTTATGATGTTGAATGCTCCAATAAACTGAAAATAGAGAATTAATTGAAATTTATGTAAAAAAAAACAACAAAAACGAAAAGTATTTGTTTGCTAGCGATGGCATATATCCTGTTTGAGATGCTTTTGTTTGCCAACATAACATTTTTTGCAGTGTACGTCCCAATCGCAGCCTTGTAGTACCCCTGAATTATACAGTTTAATATTTTCCTTCTACTAACACACCTGATTCATCTCATGGAAAGCTTTATAATTAGCTGATGAGTTGAATCAGGTGTTTTACAGCACTGAACTCAGTAGCGCAAGGGCACTCCAGGACAAGGCCTGAGAAGTGCTGATTTAAGCTAGTTTACCATTTGAGTCCACATTTGTTGTCGCTGAGTGTTCTGGGTCTGGGGTATGAAGAGAGTGTGTAGGTGGTGTTGCAGTTGGCTTAGAAAAAGCTGGCCTGCCATTGGCTAGCTGGTCCTGTGTGGTTTGTACAGTTCGTCTTGAGTGGTGCTCAGCAGTCCAGTGGGTGGTGTCCCAGTCCCAGGACATGTGTTCAGAGTCTATGTCACTTTCACCTGCTTCCTCCCCTCTGCCCTGACAGTCTGGGCCTTCGCTGCCTTCAGTGGCATGACAAACACTACTGTCCTTTTGACCAGGGTCAGCGTCACTGAGCGAGTCTAATAAGTCTGAAATGTCTGGAATATCCCAGCCGTCGTCTTTCTCACCCTCAGCACAATATTCCTGTCCTTCAGTCTTTGTGAATTCTTTTGAGTTAGTCTCCACGTTGTTGTTTGAGTTAGTTAAAGGTTTTTCCTCATGTTGTCCATTTTCCTTGGCTGACTGAATCTCCTGCACTGGCATGTCTAGAGTTCTGTGAGCTACAGACAATGTCTGTGGCTGGACAGCCATAACTCCAGATCCTTCCTTGGTAGGAACACCAACCGCTACGAGGATAGTGTCCATCTGACGCATGTAATCCAAGTGACCTTTGACCTAAAAACATGATAAAATTCAGTTTAAAGTAGGGGTGCTAGCAATGATAGACTTTCTTAATACTTTAAGCCAATGTACATTCTTTATTAGGATATTTGCTGCTTTTTAGTAGGCATATTCAATTGTTTGTCCTTGTCTGTTGCTTAGATCCATGTTATTTGTGCACAGGAGCACAAAAAGATCACTACAATCTACAAAAAAATCTGCAGATGGTTTAAACCATTTAAAGTGTAGTCCTCTGGTCAAGGTTCTTATGCTGTAACTTGTGCTCAATGTCCAATGAATGTGCGCTGCTTATCACAGATTCCTTTATTTACGCACAGTCACAAGGACTCTTATTTCCTGTGCCAATAAGGACAGCTGAGTACATGGTTTGGCTGTGTCACTATGGCACAGAGTGTGAAACTGAGTGGATACGTTTAACATGTTGTTCTGTATAGACCAAAATATTTCACTTCAATGTAATTTTCTGCAAATTAATGTGTTCAGTTTTTAAGGGTCACTTTCAAAATAATGCTGCTTTACATATATGTATTGTAATCCTCTCCCTTGTGGCTGTTTAAAGGGGCCATATTCTATATTTCTCTTGTATTTTATTTTTTTCACTTTCCAGTTACAACGTTTATGTACTGAAAATGGTCATAATTCATTTTTAAATGACCACTTTCCAACCTTTCCCATGCCTTAGAATTAAACAGGCTGCTTTTGTTACTGTGCCTTTGAGACTGGTATATGTTAAGGAGCTCTTTTCTGATTGGCTGCCCTGTATTGTGCTTCATTCAAAAAGCAGTCTGAGCTGAAACATGCTTTATAACTTTAATGTAAACTGACAAGCTAAACTGCTCAATGCTGAATAGGTGGATATTTGTAAATGTGTTGGTCTTTGTGACATTACAAAAAGAGTAAATAATTTCACTGGCAATTCAAAACAGGCAGCTTACATTTTGAAATGTTAGCATACTACATCAAAATCTCAAAATTTAAAAGAGAGAAGAAAATGTAGGGTTTTTTTTTGGTATGGGCACTTTAATGTGTAAACAATTCTACACTGCACATCATACATTGTTCTTGAATTTTATTTTTTACATTGTTTTTTGGATTGTGTGGACTGGGGAGTGAATGGTATTGTTTTGGAAATTTTAACAATGTCTACATACTATAGCATACGGAGTTTAAAAAAAAAAAAAAAGTTAATGGCATTGCGTTCCCTTGCAAAAAAATGCCTTCCCTCGCAAATGTTTCGCAAAATGTATGCTCGTCAGACAGCAAGCAAACGTAGGACCAGAGGTGCCCAATGATAGTGCCTACATTAGAGCTTTGTTTTTAGCATAGCTAACGTTAAAAGCTGTTTTCCCAGTTTATTCAGCAATTGTTCTGTTACTGTAGGAGGACACTCGATCTCAGTTTCAGGTTGCGCTCACTAATAGCATAATCATGTTTGATTTTGAGAAGCGACACTATGTATTTATATTGCAATCCAAGATCAACGTAAAATTCAATGAGCTGCTTCATGTCTGAAGCAAAGCACAGCTTTTGCAAGCGAATGCAAACCGTTGCATCGTAATGAAAAACATTTGTGAGGAAACGCAAAACATTAGCAAAGGAAAGCATTTTATTTGCAAGGGAACGCAAAACATTTGTGTGGGAATGCAAAACCTTTGCAAGAGAACGCAATGTCATTAACTTTTTTTTTTTTTTTACCACGGCCCCTTAGGGGCTCTGTATTAGCATACTAGAAGTCTTTTGTTAAAAAATGAAGAAACTTAGATTTTCTGCAATATGTGTCCTTTAACTCATCTAAGTCTGAATCCAATTTTTAAATGTTTATTAGGAATAGTCTGTCTCTATACTGCGGTCCTGGGGAGTGCTCTTGACGTTAGCACTGCCACTTACTTACCACAGAAGACAGATCCACATTAATTATGCGGCGAGCACTGGAGCTGATTGGCTGCAGCCCTGCCACAGACAGCTGAACAGCTGAACTTCTATACAGAAATCCTAGGAGCCAATCGCCTCTAAAAGAAAACGACACATAGATTTCTTCTGATACATTTCTCATATATATATCTATATGCTAAGCATTTAAGCAATTTGTAATCTTCTAACCTGCAATATCCATTGACAATCTTCCCAGCGACGACTTTGGAGAGCCGATCCCATGTTTTCTCAGATCCATCTACAGGGGCTCCCAGCAGAATGACATCTTCCACGACACCTTCACTACCTGGCCAGTAATGAGACATGACACATCTTTCAATGTGCTGGAGCAGATAAGGCTCACTACTGCAGCCCACGCTCTGCAAATTAATGTCTTCACCTTTCCATCATTCAGTGGAGACAAAGGGAAGACTCTAAAGCAGTGCATGCTACATAATCCTTTAATATTCACATATTCACCTCGCATATGTGCTCGTGTACACATTGTTCAATGTTCTAGAGGTAACAAAAATGCACCTTGGTCATTGGCAAGCTCCTCTAGGCAGAAGTAGATGACTCGAGCTCCAAGGCTAAAGCCAATCAGACTGACAGGCCTCTTCCCCTTCATTCAAGCAGAGACACAAAGCAGAGGCAGTTAGAAGGACACCATTCTAATTAGTGGTTCTGCACTAGAGCACAGCCACCAAAGAGTGGACAGCTCACTTTCTCTCAGTCTATGTGGGCAGCCACACGGAGCAGCTATTAAGAGTAGAGAAAAGAAACTTCTTTCATCTAACTTTTCCATCTAACACCTCACTAACCTGTTGCCGGCTCCGGAGCACTTGGGCCAGGTGCTTTCCCACCTCCGCCGAACGGCTCAGACACACTCCCCATGGGTTGTCAATCACGCTCGCTACTGCCAGCAGAGACGCGGGCCAGGTCAGAGCCGTAACAATGCCTGCACATGAGTGAGACGGGAAATCTTCAGTCAATAAAATAAAGAAGCAAGTTGAACCGTGAGCTTCCTACGTCAATGTTTGACACATTAAAAGCATGTGCTATTCTGAGATTATATTTGGTGATCTAGGGTGAAGCATTAAATTTCTGTTCTGAAGTGTAGGGAGGAAATGACTTCAACATGTCAAAGTACAGCTGTGGTTGTTACATTGAGAAATAACAGCAAATGAATCATGTTGCACTAAGGCTGTATGATCCTGGTAGAAAAACATGCCAGTTTAATGACTGAGGACACATTCTATTGCAATGGCAATGCCAAAAGCCTTATTCAAAGCCAAACCTCAAAAAAACTGCAGTGAATGAAATGTGCTGGGATTTAACAATATTCAATTTTGTAAACAGCTGCTGATTTCAGTGCAGCTAAACTAACAAAAAATCCAAAATTGTGCCATGCTCAGTGGCATAGCTCAAAGAAGACCCACCTGACAACACAGTGTATTTGAGGGCCTCCTGGGCCACAATGCTAACTAATCCATCCCACAGTGAGTCCAGTATACATCCCAGGTCCATCAGGTAGCGTGACTCCCACTTCAGACAGTACTGTTCTCCACAGGCACCTAGACTGCGCCATGGAGCCTGGAAGGAACCTAGAATGAAGAATGACAGAGTAAAAAAAAACATAATTCCACTAATTTTTCAAAACATCTGCATAACTCAATGGCTGAGATGTCATTCAGAGTGTTCTGATGTGAAATGGTGCATTTTAGAGAAACTCACAGATTTCTTTCAGAGATGGTGATAAGAACCAGGGGCTACAATGTTTGCCATTGTCTAAAACAGACAGTGAATCTACACGTCGTCTGAGTTGTCATACATAATGTGGGAGTAAAATAGTGGTAAATCTAAAAAAAAATAAGCTTTCTTTTGGGAAAAAGTGTTGCATGTGTCTCTCTGCCATGAATGTTTACAAATACATTTTAGACCAAAACCTGGTCTCAAAAATATTCAAAAATAATTTCTCAGACAATAGGCAGCATATTCATAACCATTTTATGTAATGCCTTTCTGTGAGGGAGCTTTTAGAGGCGTTAAACTGTTCAGATGTCTGGTTACTTTCATCACCACTATGAACAATTCTGATTTCTTCAGAATGAAGCATTTATCATCAAACCACTCTGAATGACTTTGTTTACATCTGAACCATCAATTTCCCCTGTAATTTCTGCACATTTTGTCTTGTACAAGCATCAGAAAGCCGATGAGGTGTCCTATTACTAGGGCTACCCAATATTAACATGCAATTTTATTACTATATATTGCAGTTGTGAGATGCCTAGCAACATTTAATACATTTGCAAACCCTTGATGTGACATGATGAGGGCTGTATCACACAGACTACCTTGCTTGTCAATTTGATGCTGATGTTAACAGGCTAGCGTTTTCACAGAGCATCTAGAGAATAGCTGTTGAGATTTTCTTTGTCCAGCAGAACATTATAACATAAACAATGAAAACCAATGAAAATGAAACAAAAAAAAACAGGAATGCACAATGATATCTGAAACATATCAGCATCTTAATGACTGATATTTCAAACTGACATTTGATCATGTATTTGCTGTATTCCGCAGGAGCAGATTGTTTAGGCAACTCTGCACTACTGCACTAAAATGTCTGCATTTTATTACATTTACTGCATGTGTAACACTACAGACGTAAATTATATATTTTAACGTAATGCTAATCCAGGTAGAGCTCATCCCAGTTTTTACATTTTATTAATGTTTATGTATCGGCATTGTTATCGACATTGGTATCGGCCGATACATACATGAAAATATTGGATATCAGCATTGGCCCAAAATTTCCCTATCAGTGCATCTAAAAAAAAAAACACATCTTCCAGGAAGTCTATTTAATTTTGAATCATTAAAACACCCATGAAACTCATCTGACGTTCGTTAGATTACTGACAGCCACAACAAAAACAACAGTAATTTGTTAGAACCCCATTTGCATATTGCAGCTTTCTGCTATATCAACAAAGCAAAAGCCAGTATCAGGATAAATGTTACATTACATAACATACATTACATTTTGTTGCATGTTGTACATTCCTACTTGTTACCTGCGCACAAAATATGTATCATCTATCTAAATAATTGATAGCAATAATTGACAGAAATGCAAAGACTTGTTAATGATGTTGATTTAAACACTGACTGTATTTGCCAGTGCTGAGCCATCCTGTCACAGCCACAGTTAGATGAAGGTGCTTCCCAGGGCTCAGAGGAAGAAACTCAAACTCCTCGATGGCACCCACTCGTTTGTTCATCTTATATCCTGATAATGAGTGAGAAAAATAAATCAGCATGGCCGGTACAACATGACAACAAAGTGACAGTTTAAAGAGGGAAAAATCAAAAGCACAATGAGAGCCATGAGTTCTAGCTTCCCTAGACTCCCACCGGCATGTATGAGAGGTAATTAGGTACTCTACAGGTAACGATGGTCACAGTCCACTCACCAGTTAAGCCTGCTCCAGCAGCTCCAAAGAGAGAAGCCATAATGGCGATGCCAGTGGCTGATCCCAGAGCAGCGGCTCCTCCTGCCCCCAACACTGCCCCTGCCCCAGCAGCCACCAAAGGGGCAGCCAGACCCCCCGTCACACCTAGGACACACGGACAACAAAAGACATATTTATTCACGTTCACTGTAAATGAAATATACAGCAACATTATATAATGATAATATATAACCTATAGTAAAGGGGCCCCCACCAGTGGCCTAACTACTGGGGGGCACCAGGGGAATCACACTGGGCCCCCTAAACTTGTCTCACACAATTAAACACCTATAACTCAGAAAGAGAGATCCAATCTTAACAAGATACCTCACCAGTTACCTTGTTACAGTGCCATGAAAAATCATACACAATGTAATATGAGACACAGAGAACATGAGGAAACACAAAACCAGGTTTGTAAATAATTTCATCTATTAAGGGAAAAAAAAGTTTTGCAACACCTGTATGAAAAAATAATTGCCCCCCTTAATTTAATTACTGGTAGTTTCACCTTTAGCAGCAACAACTGCAAACAAAGAGATCAGCTCAGAGATCAGCCATTCACATTACTGTGGAGGAATTTTGCCTCACTCTTCTTTGCAGAATTGCTTTAATTCAGCCATTCAGGGCTTTTGAGCATGAACTGCCCGCTTAATTTAGTTTCTTTGAGTCATTCAGAGATGGACTTCCTTTTGTGCTTCAGACCGCTTAAGATCACAGACTGATGACCTGGCATTCTCCTGCAGGATTTTCTGGTAGAGAGCAGGCCCTAAATTGGCAAAACATCATACAACATCACACCACCACCACCACCACCACTTTTGGCTGTTGATATGATGTTCTTGGAATGCTGTGATAGCTTTACGCCAGATGTTAACGGGACCACTGTCTTCTAAAAACTACCAGTTTTAACTCATCAGTCTACAGAACATTATTCCAAAAGGCTTGGTGGACATAAAGTTGTTTTAGCCAAATCTGAAATGAGCCTTTATGTTCCTCTTGGTTAGCAGTGGTTTTTGCCTTGCAGCTCTCCTGTGGATACCCCTGCTGGCCAGTCTCTTTCTAATGGTGGAAACAGGAACGCTGACCTTATCTGAGGCAAGCGAGACCTGTAGTTCCCTAGGTGATCATCCAGGTTCTTTTGAGACTTCTTGGATGAGTCATCAAGGTGCTCTTGCAGGAAGTTTGATAGGCCCACCACTCTTGGGAAGACTAGTCACAGTTCCAAGTTCTCTCCATATGGAGATACCTCGGTCACATTTGATCATTTGATAATGTCTTTTATAGCACAAAATCAATTTGTTAATTTTAGCTTGCATTCTGAATTTTGTAGTGGTCTGCCATGGCTATTTGACAGGCATAGTCAGACATCATCATTTAACATAATTATTATTGGACTAATTAATTATTAATAGTGTTGAACAAAGAACAAAGTTATGGCATCATTTTGTTACATAAAAAATATTATCTGAATGTTTGTCAACTATGCCAATAATTAAATTATAAATTAAGAATAATAAATTACATTTTCTGCACAATACACAGTCCACAAAGTGTGTGCTGCCTGAAACAGATGCATAACACAGCATTGCCTGCAGACACAAAAATATGTAATGGTGTTTCTACCTACCAATTACTGTGCCCCCACCAACAGTGGCAAGACCTATCAGCAAGTAACGGCGTAGTCTGCGCCCCCTTTCTTTCTTTCGTCTTCTTGATGACTCTTCTCTGTGGACAAAATGAGTCACGAGTCAGTGGTGGAAGAAATCTAATGGACAGGCAAGGGACCCAGAATACCGACTCATTCTAGACATGTAATGAGTTCTTTAGTGAGAAAACAAAATTGTTTTCCAAAATGTTTTCCAAAGTTTTATGTATGGTCTTGTACTTACTGTTATAATGAATCCTAACTGAATGCAATGTGACAAAAAAACAGAAATCACAAAATTATCATTTTACCTCATTCTCTGAAATGGCTTTTAGGTTATAACTGCACATAGCATACAGAAATGAATGCCTGCGGCAATATATGCCAATTCTTTTGATGCTGAAAGGACAGGCCTGAAATTAGCTAGTGCTTTTAAAAATATAACGTACCTTTTTTTCATAGACATTCACCCGCCTCAAAATACACTGAGCTCTTCTCATATAAATACTAACACATTATCTTGATAGGCTTCTAACAATGGTCATTGATGTTGATGGATTTTTTCACTGTGAAACGCTCTTAACAGTAGTCAGTTATGACCTGCCAAAACAAACAATCTGTAATCTCATACTATTTATTTTTCACTCTTAGGTCACTGAAACACATGGATTTTTTTGTTTTCTCTTGTAAGTCGAAGATGAGATATTCTATGATCTGAATTTGTTGTGTCATTGTTGTGCATACAGTCTTGTTCTCTGAGAAGAGAATGCTGTGCAGACTCAAATGTAATGGTGTGCAATACAACAATGTTTACTGTTACTGTGATAAATTACATCACAATATATTTTTCTGAGCATATTGTGGCTATCATCAGTACTTAAAGCCTTAAAGCACACTGAACAAGTGCATGTTTCATTACAAAGAAAGCATAATTAGTAGGGGTGGGGGAAAAATCGGTTCTTAGATGCATCGCAATGCGGACGTGAACGATTCTGAATCGATTAACAAATGTCAAAAATCGATTTTCTAAATA
>JAILXH010142057.1:12423-29242 GCA_023558415.1 Piaractus mesopotamicus
ATCAGGCAACATATTTGTAACCGTTTATTGTAATAACCTTCTGTGAGGGAGCTTTTATAGGCATTAAACTCCTCAGACATATGGCTTCCGTCACCACCACTATAAACAATTCTGACACTAAGTTTTCGTAGAACGGAGCATTTCACATCAAATCACTCTGAATGACTTCATTAACATCTTAACCACTTAATTATGTGGAGATTTTGAAAAGTAAAGATTAAATTCTGCTGTAAATATCCCTGCTTCCAGCACCTCAAGCTCATTTCTGGTTTGAGCCACACCCACTTTTGGTTTGTCGTTTTAAAGGTATTAAAGAAGTATTGTTCAGCCCTAATATGGAAAATACCTGGCGAAAGTGAATTCTGATTTTCAGAGGGACTTTTGTTAATGTAGATTTGTGCTGTTTATGTCTTATTGTCTCCCTACAGCCATGCGGGTGGCAGTCATTGGAGCAGGGGTCATTGGCTTGTCCACTGCCCAGAGCATTTATGAGCATTACCACGACAAAGTCAGTCCCCTGACTATAGAGGTCTATGCCGACGTGTTCACCCCTCTCACCACCAGCGATGGGGCAGCGGGGCTCTGGCAACCGTACCTGTATGACAAGGGCAACGTCCAGGAAACGTGAGGACTGACACTGTTACAGTGGGGTCGGGTTAAACTCCAGTCCAGGAGGGTGGCTTTGACACAGCTGATATTTAGCTAATTATACACAGGGTTTATTACGTACTCCTAACTTGCACGTACACAAAGGCCATTTTATCAGAAACACACATAAACATACATACAAGACCTGACTCTTACCTCTTTGAATGGGGAAGAAATTTATTTAAATACATGCTAATATATTAAATAATATGCATCTGCAGTATAGATAGATTAAATATAAAATGATGTTAATTTGCTAAATTTTCATATACAGTATGTCACAAATATATGTAAATACATTTTCTTAGCATATCTGGTGTGTGGCGTGTATTAGACAAAACAGCATTTCTATTGTGTCAGTGTCACTGCAGTGCAGAGAATGATCCCCCCACCCAAGTAATACCTGCTTAGTGGTGGTCCTGTGGTGGTCCCTTTTCAGTGATGGGCATGGTTAAGGGGGGCTGATAGATTGTGCAGCAACAAATGTGCTACAGTCTATAACTGTAAACTCACAACTGTAAACACCTACAGTAATGTGCAAAATCAGATATCACCCTTTATTTATTTCATTGCCTGTAAGTACAATTAAAAAAGCAGAAAACATATATTTAACAGAAAATTGCACAGAGACCTCAACAGCTGAATATAACATCACATATTTCAGCGTTTACTGTGTCCACCCTTTACTTTTATTACAGCTTCCATTCTTTCTAGGAGGCTTTCTGGACAGATAACTGGCAGAAAGACAATTGTGATTTGTGCTGTTAGATTACTGGCTGATGTTTGGGCTGACTGTATGTCTATGTATAAACTGTTGGAACCTTTTCTAGGAAATGGAACAAAGAGACATTTGATTACCTCCTGAGTTTCCTCAGCTATCCAGAGTCAATTAAAATGGGAATATTCCTCCAGTCTGGCTACAATCTGTGTACCAAGCGCGTCCCAGTAAGAGCATTTTCTTTTCCGCCATGCTGTTTGTGAGAAAAAATGCACACATATGAAAACTCATGAGCAGTGAAAAAGGTGAAAGTTCAGAAACTAAAATGCCTTTATTGTTTTCTAGACATTTTAATTTATTTGTTTCAAATCATTGCTTACCATTCCAAGGTCAATGTGTAGACCCACAGACCCCACATCTGTTTAAAAAATGGGGACCGTTCTAAAAATGTTGCTTTTCATTTGTGTTCTAGTGGCTCCATAGTGGCACATAGGGTGCTTGGACCCCAAAGATCGTACCCCAATGGTAATTTGTATCTGGTCGCTTTAAGCTCACGGTTGCAACAGAAATCAATGTGTTGTACATCAATTTCAGATAAAAACTGAATGATAGCTAAGTGTCTTGGTTGCTAACGATGATAACATACACATTTAGCCCAGTGTTTGAAAGCTATTAAAGAAATAGGCCTATGTAACCCAAATATGTGAAAATGAAACCAACTTCACTGCTCATGAAATGTAGCTCTCTTTTTCATGTAACGGTAATGTTATTTTAGTTCTGAGTGGCTACTAAAAATAAAAGACAATATCTGTGGGTTTTCCAAACAATTACTGTAAACTGCTGCTGTGCTGTGTTTGGGGGAGAGGATATATTCTGCATAATATGTCTGCAGAATTTCTGCATAAATTAAGATGTAAACAAAATGATATAGTGTGGTTTGATGTGAAATGCTTCATTCTAGAGAAACTTCCAGTCAGATTTGTTCATAGTGGTGATGATAGAAAGTAGACGTCTAAAGAATTTAATACATCTAAAAAACTCCCTCACAGAAAGTTATTACTTGAAATGTTTTACCTGAGTTTTGAGAAGGTTTGGGCCTAAAATATAATTGTTAAAATTCATTCATTCTATAGAGATACACACAGGGCACTGTCAGGCAAAATATCCCCCATAAAAATGTAATTTTTCAGATTTACAACTATTATGCCATTATAATTATTCCACATAGAAAGTCAGAAGACACATGTAGGTTCACTGGTGCTTTTGCAACATAAATAAAATGGCTATATTTGTAGACATCGCAAGCCCTGCTTCTCATCAGCACCACTGTAAAGAAATCAGAGTCAGTAAGTTTCTCTGCAATGACCCATTTCACATCAAATCAATCTGAATTACTTTGTTTACCTCTCAACTTCTCAGCTACAAAAGGGCCAAGTCTTGTCAAACTTGATTTCTAATGAGATTAAATGATATTTCCCCAGCATTCTGTGAACTTCACAACAGTTGCTTCGAGAGAACAGGTTTTGTGTCTGGAGCATGGATAGGTTAAATGCCCGTTTACGTACGGTCTACATATAAGTATAAATATAAATATATAAATATCCTCAAATTAAAATGGAAATTCTGCACTTTAAACTCTTCACGTTTCTAATATGCTGGTACAGAGTTCAGAGCCAAAACTTCAAAAATTATGTCACTGTCCAATGCTTTATAAACTGTACTGAAGCTCAGCAGTGAGGAAAAAGTGGCAGAAAAAGACTTTAATGACCTCCTTTCTCATTACAGGAACCCTCATTTAAAGATATTGTGTTGGGTTTTCGTGAGCTAACTCAGCGCGAGCTTGATATATTTCCAGGATACAGGTACTGACACATAATATTGCTTTAAAGCACCTGCTTTTCCCCTTAACCTAAATGTAGTAATGTTTGGTGTCTAAAGTTTGCTTAATTTGTAATGGAAGCTTATAAACCTACAAATTAGATATGCATTGAGTTAAAGTTGCACTATGTAAGATTTTTTGTTAAAATTGAAAGAAGGAGCTTTACTGAGTCAGCAGAAATAAAAACAGGCTAAATTATGGTATGCATGCGTTGCTGCGAGTCACCCTGTAAAGACTGGAATAATAATTTAAAACCCAGAGTTGCCAGATCAGAGTTTTTTGGACCACGTCATACATCTTACATATTATTGCCATGCACAGGCTTAGAAAGAAGATCCAGCTTGATGTTTAGGTCTCGAAGGCAAAATCAACATTATACTGATGAATATATAATGACAGTAGTAGATAATTCATGTACATCCTCAGAAGACACGGCCTTCACCAAGTTTTGACTGAGCTCTCTTTAAATACTCTTTCAACACACTCATTATCATAAGATTCATCCACCTGGGGAAGGGGCTCGAAGCGCAACCCACATTAAAAAATGTTCTTCCACATATGGTGTGCAAATACACATTTCCACCAGAGAGGTCTCCAAATCCCCAAATCTTACCTATTGCAGCTTTAAGTAATATCAGACGGACTTACTTTTGTGTTCTTTGACATTGTTTCACTTTCTGTTATCTGTAAACATGCAAGTGTGCAATGATGTAGTCATGCAGTTTGTACAGCGTTAATTGGTGGGGTATAAGCTTCCATTACTTGTTAGCTACTTTAGCCTCATAACTCCAGAACAAAAATAAAGAAGTAAACTTCAGATGCTAAACATGTCTTAGGTTGTCTGTTTTTGGGGTAAAGGGGGAAATTCTGTAAATGAATTCTGTAAAAAAAAAATTTTCATTAAGCGATTTCTGTCAAGTTGTGGTCTGTAGATTCTTTATTGACTGTGAAGGTTTCCATGACATTATTAACATTCACAAGCTTAATTTTTTCTGACTGATTCTATAATGTTCATTACTGACTCCACTGCTAAAACCAGCTGTAGCTTTAATATGGGATTCCACCATTTTATAGATTATTTACTGCATAATAATCATTCAGATGTAAATATTGTCATTTAGAGTGGTTTGACATCAGTGAGTTTCTCATTTTCAAGAAATACTGATTTCTTTACAGTGGTGGTAGGAACCAGAGGTTGTGATGTCCGCAAATCAAATGTCGCCATTTTACTTACAACCTAAAACCTACATGAGTTTTTAAATGCAGTGTTGATGATTGTAAAATAGTGGTTAATCAGAACAGAGACGTTTTCTTTGGGGACTACTTTGCCTTCCAACACCCAGCTAGTACCCTTCAACCATGAATGTATAAACATTTTTTATAGGTTTTAGACGAAGATTATATTTCAAAACAATGTCTCAGTCATCAGGCATTATATTTGTAACCATTTCATGTAACTTTCTTTGAGGGAGCTTTTAGAGACATTAAATGCTTTAGTCATGTGGTTCCTATCATCACCACAGTGAACAATTCTGACTTGGTAAGTTTCTCTGAAACTGAACATCCCACATCAAACCACTCTGAATGACTCTGTTTACTTGTTAACTACTTAACAATGCAGAAAATTTGAAAAAAAAAAAAAAACAGTCGAATTCCCTTGTTATATTTTTAACCTCATGGATGTGATCTATTCTTTAATGGTGTGCATGTTGTTGTCAGCTTTGGCTGGTTTAACACTGCTCTAATGCTGGAAGGGAAGACCTACCTGCCCTGGCTCATGAACTGGTGAGGGATTAATCCTTATCTCAGTGACGCCCAGAAACTTTCATTTGGCCCTCTGACAACTTCCAAGTTCACAGAAACAAGAGTTGCAGTCAGTAAATCAGAATAATATCTTTTTTAATAGAGCATATTTTGTGGTCACTTATATTACATTTCAGCATGTAACACCAAAACAATAGCTGTTGTTTGTAATGACATTAACATATGTAATGATATAAGGTATGCAATATTGACAGGTGTGGTATATTTTACACAAGACATTGTATCTCCTTATAGGTTTGGTCCTTATAAGCTTAATGACACTTTGTACTCTTTTGTTTTTCTCCTATGCAGGTTGTCACAAAGAGGCATCAAGTTTCACCACAGGAAAATTAACTCATTTCAAGAGGTTAGAGAGTTCCTGTTTACAACAACTGTTGGTAAATTGTTGGTTCAGAAGTATTGAAGAGCCCATATCATGGAAAAACAGATTCTCCACTGAAAGGAAAGCGATTGATGTAGTATTTAAAAACTTAAAAGTTCATAAAACACCATTTATTAACCATTTCATATGGTCCATATATGGAAGGTAAGCTCTTTGAATTCATCCTTTTGGTCAGCATAACAATTTAAGTGAAAAGTAGAATCTTTGACTGTTTACGATAATTTCAGAATTCCTTAGTATTTCATATTTCCTCCTTTTGCTTTAATGACAGCGTGCACTCATGCTGGCATGGAGTACAAAAGTCTCTGATCAGTAGATCAAATCCACATGAGAGTTGACTGAACATGTGTTTTGACGAAAGGAGAAAGACTAAATAAAATCAGACTTTTTTTTGTATAAAGGCTTTAACAGGTCAATTTCACAAATTTGCTTCAGTTTAAAAAGTGACCTAGAAATACTGCAGAATTTCAAATATTTCTTCCTTATTTTAATTGTCATAACTTTACTTTTAAAATTTTAAAGATTCTACAAAATTTTGTTGTTTGTCTCCAGGTTGAATTAAAAAATACCAGATTTTCACTGGGGTTTCAGATTTTTGGGCTTCTCTGTATGCAGTTTTACCTGCCTATGCAGTGTAGCTCCACCCATTCACGTTGAAGTTATAAGGGGCGTTTCAGCCCGTACTTCTTTTTGAATTATGGTGGCTAATCAGAACAGACATCCTGTTTAATTCTAATACATAAATATAGGTTGAGAAGTGTTCAAGTAAAAATAAACAGTGCCTGTTTTGGTACATAAAACCACACAAACGTTTTAATTGGACCCCAAGGACAAAAAATAATACAACAAAAGACTAGAATAGGGGCGCTTTAAGTCAAACCTTACTTAAATGACTGTGCCAATCCACTGATATCTCTTATAATTTTTAATTACACATTAACATGACCACAAAAAAACTTTTCACATTAGCCATAAATTGCAGGGTCTTTGAATTTTAATATTTTGAATTAAGTTAGATTTAAATTTTGTTTCCACCATCATTTCACAATGATCCTGTATTACTATTTTCATATAAGGAATATTTTTGTGGTCGTTACTCCTGTATGAGTAAATGGCCTTTAGTACTTCTAACATAAAGACATACCCCACTCAATACCTTTGACATGAACAGAATGAGCACATCTCCTGTCTTTTTGTTCCGTTTGCTGAGCAGCTGGCAGACAGTGGTGCAGATGTCATCTTCAACTGCTCTGGTGTTCGATCAGGCGACCTACAACCTGACCCTGAGCTCACTCCAGGCCGAGGGCAGATCATTAAGGTCAGAATAAAGAGGTGGTGGTCAAAATCTTGGTCAGAATCATTCTACAGGTTGGAATGGTTCAGCCAAAAATGAATGTACAAATGTGCAAATGATCCCCACTTAAATGTAGTTGTTTAGTTATCTAGTTTTAAACTGCAGCTACAATGCTAATGTAGCATAATGGATGAGCACAGCCACCAGTTTAAGTAATCTCAGTCACCGTAATCTCAATCTCGGTAGCACTTTACAATCAGAGTACAGTAAAGAGAGTAATAATCAATACTAAACGGTTAAGTAATGTTACAACTAGTCATAAACTACTGATAGAAATAGGAACTAACATTCATTTAGTTTTTATTAAGTAGTTTATTATGATTGCTAAATGGTTAAGTACTATTTCAGTTAATGATTAACTAATGATGGAAATGACAATGAGGAAAGTTTTAGATTATTCATTATTATTATTAAGCACTTTAGTAATGTGTTAATTAATGTTACTCAACTGGGACTGTAAGAACTAGGATTTTATAAATTACTTAATAAAATCATTAGGCGGTTAAATGATACATTACCATTTAGCAATGCTTACTACTCTCTTAAGTACTGTTAAGTACTTTTATTGCAAATTGTTACCATAATTTCAAATAGACTTGCTTATGTTGTCTACTGTTATCTATAAAAAAGCCATCTTGAAGACTGAATTGTGTCTGCCTTTTGTCTAATTTTATACTAGCAGAGCCGTCGTAGCTAATAAATGACTGCTTACAGCTGCAATGCTATCAGGCCCACCTAACATCTCATGAGTTAATAACATACCATTATGTTGTCTAAGATGCTCAAGTGAGGGCAGAATAGCAGAAAACTGTAAGCAGAACCCCAAACCGGCATTTAGCATCCAGTCATCAGTTATACACAAGCTAGCTAATGTATTTACACAATTTAGACTGCTTGTGTTAGTCATTGTTCTAGCTTCTAATTTTACAGTGCTTCAGCTAGCATGCTAATCGGTTTGCTAATGCCATGTAAACAACATTGGATTATTTATTTATGACTATATATACACTATTTATGTGTATAAAACTTTGAATGTTCGGTCAGAAAGTCTGAGATGATTTAACAACTCAGCATGGTTTGAGGCAAGTGTGCAGCGTACGATGCTAACTGGTAACTCCAAACTTCTATTACTTGTGTTACCTGCATTAGCCACGTAGCTCGTGCAAATGAAGCAAACTTTGGCTACATTTGGAATGAGGAGAAAATTAGATATTTGGCCAAAACAACACTTAAATTACTCATGATCAAAATCATTAGAACACACAGGTGGTCTTATGCTGTTTGTGTCATTTTCTTATTTTCTGTTATTAGGTAGATGCTCCTTGGATAAAGCACTGGATTCTGACCCACAGTGTCACAGAAGAGGTTTATAGTAAACCTTATATCATCCCAGGGTAAGCTGCCTCACAGGCTCAAGGGGTTAAAAAGAGTACTTTGACCAAAAATGCTAACTAGTGTTGCCACCTTACTGCTGTAAAATTCTTTCAGTGGCTTGATTTTTTGCCAAAGTCAGTTGATAGTGCCTAATTGTACCTTACTGAAACAGCTGTCACTACGCTGAGGGTTAATGTAACCCATTGATGGTTTAACTGGATAAAAGGAAACAGTTTAAACTTCATAAAAAATGCTAATATTTGAAAATGCTTGGTTTCCAGGACATTTGTGTCCAGGAATGGAATTCTAGTTTACCTGGACAGACAACCAAGACACAAGACAATCCTGGATGTGTGGCAACCCTAAAGCTAGTAGCCAGCAACTTAGATCTTATCGTGTATAATAGCGTCTATACATAAGTAGTAAATTTAGGTCAAACTGCTCCTTTAAGAAATTCCGTCAGTTTTAAAGAGGTATTTGTGTTTGCAAATACAATTGTGTACTGAGCAGTTTTTATTTTTACTTCAGGAGCCGTCTGGTCACCGTCGGTGGAACTTTCCAGCGAGGAAACTGGAGTCAGCAAAACAGTTTCACTGACCATAAAAAAATGTGGAATGATGCCTGTAAACTCGAGCCCAGCCTAAAAGTATGGAAATTATAGTAGATGTTCTTTATTTGTGGAATGGATAATTGTGAACAGCAACTGTTTTGGTTTGAGTTGAATTTATAGGTTCCAAATATGTGTTTGATGAGGGCTGGTTTTCTTTTCTTTTTTATCTTGTTTTCTTTCTTTTTTTTTAAGAAGAAAATCTGAGAATGAGTCAAGTGACTTAGTAAGGGCTCATGATCACAGTCAGTCAGGTACTGGAGTTTTTTTTCACTAAGTGTAATAATTTTATAACATAAATAATGTGAGCTCACTCAGGGCTACTCACCAGCCAGTGTCTTTTATATCAATGCATATATTTAGCCAGCAAATTATGTGCTTCAGCTAAACAGCCTGTTAACACCATTGCGCCCTCTTTCGCCTCTAGCATGCCCGGATCGTGGAGGTCTGGACCGGTCTCAGGCCAGCTCGCAGTAAAGTGAGGCTGGAGAGGGAGACCATGCGATCTGGACCGAACACTTTTGAGGTGAAATCTCAACTTTTCAATAGTTAGAACAGACTTACTGGTCTAAGATGCTAGATTATCTTTAAAAAGTCAGTAATATTTAATAGTCTAAAGGCGCAGTCACACTTGAGTTTGACATGAATTTTCATGAGCGAAATTACTTTCCTTTCAGTGGAATTCCCTGTGATGAGGCAATTTCATGTTGCAGATTTCCAGAGCGAATAAATTTCGCATATGAAATTTTGTGTCAAATTCAACTTTGGTAATCTGTGATGTGAATTTCTTTCCTTGAGCAATAGTGCAACTGGCTGTGTTGACTTCTGAAGGAGCGGGTCTTCATAACACTGAACCTCCAAACGCTAATTTAACCAGAGTCTAATCATGATGTCTTTACTATTCCTTCATTTCTTCTTAAATAAATCCATAAAGGAGAGACTGTGCATTCTGAGTATTATTGTCTGTAGACTGTATTATTATTTTTACTTTAATGGTTTTCTATTCGACAAGTTAGCTAGCTTGCTAACTGTGATGTTAGCTTCAGTGCTAACCGAGCTGGACACAAGTCGCAAACCATGCCAGTTACACTTTTTTGCTAAAGATCTGTGTGCAGCGCTATACTGAGGCCAGTAACTAATCTTCTATTATAAATATGTTTGTTTTGTGTTGTTACTGTTCATAGTCAGCAAGCTAGCTAGCTTGCTAACCGAAACAACATAGAGGATTGAAATGCAAAAGCCTTGTGTGATCGCAGCTTAATCTTTTTACAGAGGTTGGCGAACATTGAGCCAGGAGTCTTGCCTAAGAGCTCTTCGTGATATAGTGTGGTGTGCTTGCCTGAGCAGAAAAATCTAACCCTAGTCTGCTGCGTAGAGGGCAGCAATGTTAGCCACCATGCAACACTCACCACATATTGATGAGATTTCAGTCAATTATAGCCACTGCCACAGACACCAAATGTGTAATGCTTTGATGCAGAAAGATAGAAAAGTCAAGTAGAGCAGTTGGATCAAGGCTGAGATTAAGTTGAACTCCAACCTAAACCTAAATATAACCTGATTTTGACTGTGTCACTAGGCATTACTTCACTGGTGAAAAGTTGTTGATATTTGCTCACGGTGGAAATCATTTGTCAGCCAGTGAGACACTGAAAACAGCTGTCGTTAAAAAAGTTTGGTCATAACTGATGTGTTACATTCTAAGAGAACTTCATTTCAACTGGCCAGTGGCCAACAGACATTAATGAAAAGTCACTGGAAGGCTCCATTCTGTTTGGCTTCTGTAATATTCTCTAAAAATACAGTAAAATGGTTAAAATACCATAATGCTAATTCCTACCCTTCACAATAATGGCTGTAAGTGACCCTTACTAGTCCCACAACAGGGAAACTTCACCCCCGCATTTTAACCCACCTGTGCAATGAAACACCACATACACACTAGCGAATGCACTCACACTAGGGGCAGTGAGCACACTTGCCCAGAGCGGTGGGCAGCCCTATCCACAACAGCCAGGGAGAACTTGGGGGTTAGGTGCCTTGCTCAAGGGCACTTCAGTCACGTGCTGTTGGCTCAGGGGATCAAACCAGCAACCTTCGGGTCTTAGGGCAGGCTCTCTAACCTCCAGTCCATGACTGGCCTCAAAATGCCCTAAAGATATATAATTATAAGCTTAGAATGATCTGCTCAGGGACTCTTTTATTTAAGTTGTGACACCTGGTTAAATAAGAGTACCACTGCATTCATTCTTATTTCAGTAAAGATTGAATTAAGTTTGGTTGATATGTTGCCTGGCTTATTAATCTGTATACCAATGCACAACATTCCAGAAAACAAAGTATGACTGCATTTTAAAAGTATTGCTATGTTAATTGTTCTGATGAAAGATTCCCCTTAAATTCAGCTTGTTTACTTCTAACTGCTAACCAAATTAACATGATTTTGAGTGATGTTATCTTCTCCTTTTGCTATTCTAAGGTACCCCAAACAGCAGTCAGTGACTAAAAATGTTAAAATCAGTGAGGAACCCCCAGGGCTTTCTAGATCTACAGAGAAGAACTAATGGTTTGTGGGAACTAAGAAATTATATGTCAGTAATTTTTAGTTAATTTTTATTTAATATAATATCCATGCTTGTTATAATACTCTTACTTTGTTAAGTTTTGGTCAGGAACAAAAGGGCTAAAATCTTGAAAAGAAACCTGTGGTATTGAGGTACTTAGAGAGCTCTCTCATTTGTTAGGACTACAAGAGCTGGACTGAAGGCCTTAACCATCTGATTAACCACCAATCAATCACGTTTTGATTTCCAAAGTGTTGTAACAATTTGTTGGTCATGCTAGGCCTTATATATATATACAGAAAAGGCATTTACACACATAATTGCGCATGTTAATGAGATTATTAGTTTCACTTTTTCTAGGTCACTATTCAAATTGAAGCAAATTTGTGACATTGACCATGTTGAGGCCTTTGTACAAAAGGTGAGAGTCTTATCTCTTCTATTGAAGCTCATTTGATCTACTCTTCAGAGGCTTTTGTCACTGTTAGTGATCAGAGTCCGTACCAGCTCAAGTGCACACTGGCGTTAAAGCAAATGGGGGCC
Source organism: Piaractus mesopotamicus (assembly GCA_023558415.1). Lineage (NCBI taxonomy): Eukaryota > Metazoa > Chordata > Actinopteri > Characiformes > Serrasalmidae > Piaractus > Piaractus mesopotamicus. Next base: position 24,317 of record JAILXH010142057.1, read on the forward strand.
AAAGACCTAGAAATTTTGAAATACGTGTTAATATTCTACTGTTCACTCAGATTGTTATGCTGATAGTAGATTTTGTAATGAAATATTTTGTATTAAATCAGAAAAGAATGCAAAATGGAAGTATTTTCACTCAGACTTTTCATCCCCACTGTAGATGTTTTTTTGTATTTTAATTTCTGACTCTCTTACATACTTCACATAAAGCATGTAATGTTTTATACAAGAATGTGTTAAATTTGTGTATAATCTCTAATTCTGAAATGGCCAAAAAAGTTCTTCTGTATCACTGTTAGCTTAGCGCTAGCATACAACCAGAACTCCCATAGGCAAACTAGCTGCAATTTAGCATCATCGTAATGGTGGGTTTTTTCTCTGTTTTTAACTTTCGACATATATGTGGTTTCTTTGATCTGAATTAACAAATGCAATATTGTATCAACTGGTTGCAAACAAAGCCTATTAGAGCTAGACTTTCAGGTTGGATTATAGTTGTAAAACTTGCTCAAAGTGAAAACCTGGTTAGACTACAGCTTGAACTCAGAGTCAGTGACAGTTCTAAAGGCCTAACAAAAAGGAGAGCTAACTTGTAACTATCTAGATACAGCATATAAAAAAGAAAAAAAATATTTGATTGGATCATTTTTACTGAGCAAAGATGTGGATGTCATTAGAAGTCATTAGGCCTTCTCTGAAGGCCTGGAATGTTCTGAGAGTTCCCTGCTGATATCAACACTTTATTGAAATTGAGAATTAATCTTGATCTCTGGTTTATTTCGCATCTCCTCTATTGTCTTGTATCAGGTCATCCATAACTATGGTCATGGAGGCTACGGTCTGACAATCCATCGAGGATGTGCTGAGGAAGCTGCCCGGCTTTTTGGAGAGATCCTCCAGCAGAAAGACTGGCAAACGAAACCTAAATCTCGACTGTAATCTGTCAGATTATTAACATTAGTCCTAATCAAGATGACCATCAGTTATCACCAGTTTTATATCATGTAGTTGGTTATCGACAATGTTAATTTAACACTAATGTTTTTTTGTTTTTTTTATTTCTACATAATTCAGTCATTGGGATGTGAACAAAGTCAAGCTTGTTCATTCTGATTTCTTTACAGTGGTGCTAATAAGAAACAGGAGTTACAGTTTCTGCAGCCATTTCATTTACTATCCAAAAAAAGTAAACATATATGTGTCTTCTGAGCTTCGGTGTTGAAAATCATAAAATCATCCCAATGATTGGATTATGTAGATCTTTTGAAAAATTGGTTGAATTCCCCTTAAACCTGGATACTTTGAGGATAGAAAAAGTAGAATTAAATGCTTGATTGCTGTTGGTGGCAATAAAAATGATCTCACTATAGTGGAATTCTATATATATTTATATATATATAAATATATATATATATAAATATATATATAATAGTATCTCCTTTTTTGTGATTTTTAGTTTTCATAATAATGGACCAATAGAAATGCTTATAAAAAGGTAAAAAAGTTATAATTTGGGAGATTTTTGATTTTCTCTAGCAGTGATATAAGAAAACTTTACTAAATTCATTTTTATGATTAAATCCTGCGTATTTTAACTTTCCCCCACTAACCCTCTATTATTTTGTAAATAGGCAGATATGAGAATTACTTGAAATGATCAAATAACTTTATTGTGAGAAAGCAATAAATACTGAATGAAAGTGACAGAAATGTTTAATTGTCTTATTTTGAAATATAATTTATTGTAGATACACATGTTGATCCAGTGCGGTGTAGGATATCTGTGCACACAGACACTAAACTCAGCACTCGCGAAGGCAGGCATGTAGGAGACAAGACAGCTCTCTCTCTGGCCACAGGGCTGGGGTCAAATTAGGCTGTTTGAGGAGGTCATTCAACAAGGAATCAAATGAAATGAATTAAAATATAACCAGTTGAATTGCAGCCCATGTACTGACTTAGCTGAATACAAATAGAACTTGAAACATTGCGACAGTGTTTATTGTATAAACCCAATTCCAAAAAAGTTCGGTAAGCATGTGAAATTAAAAAAAAAGAAAGAAAGCAGTGAGAAAGCATTTTGACCTGTCTGTTTTATCAACTTCATTGTTTTTGTAAATATGTGCTCATTCTGAAAAATAATGCCAGCAACAGTTTGGAAAGGAGCGATTTAAGACTAGAAACACTGTGAAATGTTCAGAAATATTCTAAACATGTGATGCAGTCATGACAACTCCAAGATGATACTACGCCCAGTAGAAGCCATATGTTAACAACATTCAGAAACATTGCTGACTTGTCTGGACCTAAGCTCATCGAAATGGACTGATGCACGGTGGAAACATGCATTGTGGTCTGACGAGTCAACCTTTTAGATTTCTGGAAAAATGTACATTATGTTGTCTTTTTCAGGGACGTCCAATATGTCAACATCCAGCCACATTCTGCATGTGTTACAACAGCATGGCTGAGTAATCAGAGTGCGGGTGCTCGACACTTCGGGGTCTGTCTATCTTCTATTGAAAACATGTGGCACTTAAGTGCAAAATACGAGAACAAAGACTTTGTACGGTTGCGGTCCAGTCCCCAAATGTGGTAAACATGCTCCTGTCCCAACTTTTTTGGCACGTGTCACAGGCATCATATGAGCATATATTTACAAAACAACAATCAAGTTCATGAGGAAACACATCAAATATTGTGTTTTTTGTACTGTTTTCAATACAGATCAAACAGAATTTACAAATCACTGCTTTCTATTTTTAATGGCATTTCACATACTGTCACAGTTTTTTTGGAGTCTGGTTTGTAAAAAGCACTGTACAAATAAAAGTGAACTGAAATGACCCCAACCCTGCACTGCTTCACACTTCACATCGCCTTACCTTTTATTCACCCATGGCAGCAAGATCCCAACCCAAACAAACCGAAACCTATTTACTGTACAGCTGAAGAGTGAAAACGATTGACAAAATAAGTGAAACAGAGCACTGAGTGGTAATTAAATAGAGCTGTGTACAGGAGGTGTCCATGTGTGTCCAGTCCCACTATAATCAAGGCCTTGAATATACTGTGCGATAATTTCAGTTGCAGCTGGATTCCAAGCAGAGGGAACTGCACATTTGAAGTAATTACCTTTACTGCATGTGTCATCGCTGTTATATCAAAACATTGTAAATCCACCTGCCTTTTACATTATGTGAACCCTTCATGATGAATGGACCAATAAGAATAATCAAAAAAATGACTTTTATTTTGTTACATTGGCTTTGTTATGCTAGGAACATTTTTTCCTTCTTCTATAAAGTTAGCAATTACGACAGGGGTCTCAAGTCAAATTATTGGGGGGACTACTAGCCAGTTTGCGTTTTCCAAAGGAGACCAGTTTAAAAAATGCAGGGAAATGTCCCATATGGTTTTTTTTTTCCAAGTATTAATTTTAACTACAGTTTTACATCTAACATTGTAAATAAAATATAGGGGAAATAATGTCCCATATTCTTTTCCCCAGTATTTAAATACAATTTTAAGTACATACCATGTACTTATTTAAGTAAATCTTGGTCAATGCTTAATATCAATTTTACTGTCATTATTATTACTACTACTCGTATCATTATCATAATTATTAGTAGTTTGTGTTTAGTTAGTATTTTCATGTTCAATTTAATCAGGTAAACTTACACTAAACAGTAGAATTATATAGGACTCTTATTGTGATAGCATTGATGTTACTGCTAAATGTGAGTGAAGGTATTGTGAGTGAAGCAAGTGGGTCATTCTCGCACACCTACCTCAAAACGTGTAATAATAAAAATATTTATATCACTTAGTAGATCAGTTGGAGCTCCACAGGGTACAGCAAAACATCTGTGGAGTTCAGTTTTTCTCATTACCACAATGTGTCCACAGAAACACAATGTGTTTCTCATTACCAATATTTATCATTTTTTTACTTTTTTAATTAGAACACATTCATATTAATTAGTTTTAACTGATGAACCTCCTAAAAGTTTTCCTTGTAAACTATAAGGACGTGAATCAAAACAATAAAATATTTTTTGGCACAGGTTAAAAACAAAAGGCTCAATGGCTGTCATTGTGGTAATAAGTTGTGAAAAAAGTACAGATTTATCTTCAGATATTATTGTGCTGCGTTAATGAGAATTTGGTCACTGAAGTTGGAAAACGTTACTAAAAATCTATTTATAATCAGGTCAGGTTTATTTTTCTTTACTCAACTAGGCATCATTGTTTATATACCATTTTGATTTGTCAAGCTGGGTCTCAGTATTTGTTATGTTTGTGAGAATAACCCACCTGCTGCTCTGTCATGAATGAATCCACAAAGGCAGATTTAACTAACTGTTATCTAAAGCTCAATTATATTCATTCCTGCTCAGTGTGCAGCGTTCATGCTGCGGCAGGCTTTAGTTTGAATGGTTCCTCTTACATGCAGAGCTCTAATTTTGCTTTTAATGTCGTTATCATCAGTCTAAGCTGATTTTGTACAGCTTATGTTAGGTAACCATTTGGGTAACAACCAAAGTGTCTGGTGGGCGAAGCAAATCTACCCTTCAGACGTAAATATTCAGCCACAGAAAAATGAAAATGATGATTTATGGAATTTAAGGATACATTTTAAGTAAGTTGAAACCCTCAATCTAGGAGATACAAGGTTTTGTAACAACAGCAACAATAATTAAAAAATAAATAAATAAATAGTCTGTTTTGATGGAGCTTTTCAGAGTAGGAGAATGCTGATCTAGGATCTGTTTCTGTTAGTAAAGCCATAATCAATACAAGAGGAATCTGATCCTAGATCCGCTCTTTACTCAATAAATTCACAGGCTTTTGATATACTTCATGTTTAGAAACAACGAACAAAGTGCATTCATATCTAATACATTATCAAAGTGACTGTTAGTGGCA
>JAILXH010142057.1:29252-43272 GCA_023558415.1 Piaractus mesopotamicus
TAATACAAGAGGAATCTGATCCTAGATCCGCTCTTTACTCAATAAATTCGATATACTTCATGTTTAGAAACAACGAACAAAGTGCATTCATATCTAATACATTATCAAAGTGACTGTTAGTGGCATTCTGCTAATGAATGTGATTGGACCCCGCCAGGCAGGAAGAGCCCACTAAATGCCAGCTAATGCCAGTGAGACGTGCCCTCTGATGCGTTGGGGTGGTCAAAAATAACGACAGCTTTGGTGTTCACAACACGTTTCACTCTACTTCACAGCATCAATGGCAACAAATGAAATGTGGGCCCACAGCAAGGTTTCGCAGCATAACAATGGTTCACCGAAAGAGGCTATTGATTGCACAGCGTTATTAGTGCACTGTGGGCTGACTTCTTTGAGCGTCTTCTGTTTTTTTTATTTTATTTTTTTTTTTTTTATTTGGGACGTGCTGTAAGGCTCTATTATGTAAGTAACTAAACTTAGGCAAAATCTTCCTTTTCTGTTTCTATACTTCCATACATTCTCACATACACACTTTGTGCTGCCCCTAAACTTCTCAACTGAAGGTTTGAGGGGTGTAAAACTCCACTTTACACCTGTCTCGCTTGTCTCACTTAGCAAAATGCTAGCTGTGTTAAAAATCCCAAACTAGGCATTATTTACACCCCTAACTGAATTAAGGTCATTAATTTATCAGCCAGTACCTTCGGTACTGTGCAAAAGACCACCGATAATTAAATGCATTTCATTACCAGTCAAAACGTCAATAAGTACAGTTTATTCCTTTTTTCTTTTTTTTTTTAACAGTAACTACCTCGAAAGCCTCAACAACTAAATATATCATTTTTCAGTATTTAGTGTATCCGCACTTTGCCTTTACTGCAGCTTCCATTCTTTTCTGGAGACTCACTTTCAGTTTTAAAGAAAATCTGCTTTGATATTTTTCCACAGTTCAATCTTAGAAGTTGATTGCAGTTTCTTCTTCTCATGATCCAAGTGGTCAGTCTGTTGTTCTGAGAACGGCAGCAGCTTTTTTGGTTGATAACTACGTCTTGATCTCAGCAGTGTGCTTGGGGTCGTTCTTGCTGTACAATCAGTTTCATCTCAACATTTTCCAGAGGATACTGCATGATATATTGTTTGCACTTATCAGTACTCATGATGCTGAATCAAAAACAAATCAGCAACCCCAGATGTTGTTATACATAACTAAATGTGCAGTGATCCTCCTTCATGTTTGTCGGTTGTTTGTAGACATGGTTCAAAGGGTTTTTCACTGCTTCAGCAGCTGAAACTGCTTTTTTACTAATTTTCCTTTGACTTTCCTCTTTCTTATGTAAGTGGATAATTTTAGATGTAATCTTGTTAGAAGTGTGTCATTTAGTCATTTCAGACGCACACGAAGAGAAATGTGAAGGCAGCTGAGGTGAGTTTGGGTAGCTGCTTGTGTGAATGTTAGTGTCGGTCTGAATGGGACATAATGTCACTGAGTTCTTTGGGAGCAGTTCTTGTTGAAAGGACACAGCTGGAACTGGTTGGTTTACAACTGGAAGGATGGAAGAGTTAAAGATGCCACAGGAGCACAAAAGTAAAGAGTGGGCAAATTAAATACTAATACATTTGATATTATACTTAGTGCTTAGGCTTTTGTGTCATTTTCTGTTAAATATATTTCCTGCTTTTTTCCTGAATCTGAAAAATGAATAACTTGTACTTCATGGCTGTTTTGACTGGAAATTGAACAAACGAAAGGGTGGTCTCTGACTCTGCACAGTACTGTATGTCATTTTAACCCCAGTCACCTCTTCTTCAGGGTAGAATAATGTAAAGAACCACATGATTTAGCTATTTAGCCTAACCAGCTAATGGTTTTAGAGAAAGCTATTTAGGCTAACAATGGGGCCAGCAATGTTCGAATTAACGTACTCTATGAATCTCCTTTAGAGATCTGTAAGACATCAGTGTATACCCAAGAATTCTAATGTGGTCAACAACGAATGCAAGGTAGTTGGTAAAAGTTAGCATAACCTTGTGTAATGCAAACTGGCCCTTGCTAGCATTCATTTGTTAGCAACGCTAGCTTTTCTGGGTGAATCATTTTTATAATGGAGAACATTATCCAAAGTGGGTGGCTGTGAACTTGGGCATTTTTCTGAACTAATAGGGAACGCAGTGTTTTTCACGCCATTAGCGTTATCAAGTAGATTTTGGATACACATTTGCTTCTCAAAATCCTATCACTGTCCTTTCCGGCAGTCTAGCCTGGTTCAGGCTTTGTTGTTTGACTCAATTTTCTTCATATTTTCTCCCCAATATGGTCTCATCTGAGTTGCCCTCTAAGTTTTGCCTCCTCTCTCGTCTGCCTCCATTCTTCCCTCCTTCAATTCTGCGATCCGGAGCTGGAGCGGGGGATGGTGTCTGGACTGTGGTTGGACGCTCGGCCCATCATTTCCTGCCCCCACTCCCTGTGGCTGGACTCCTGCAGGCCGCGACCTGTGGTCTCAATGGGCAGGGCACAGGAGGCCACAGCGGCCAGCAGGCAGCAGCAACAGTACACCGAAAGTGTCAGGTACACCGATGACTCCAACATGACCTGCAGCACATAGTGTGGAAGTAAAGATGTTAATCACTCGAACCCCAGGCATATTATTCAGTTATTAATGCTTAAAGTTATTAGGTAGTATAACTCACGGAGAACCATGACTATCAGAGCTGCGCCTTAAGTTCAGGCCATAAATGTAAAACTTGGCCAAAAGCAAAGAAAACAACAGCACTATGATAATGCTAACTTCTGCTAGCACCCTTATGGCATTCTAGTGGAGAGTGCATGCGAAGCCAATGGCGATTCATGTGAGCATTTCTCGTTGACATTCAATGTTTTATGTAAATCTCATAACAGATGTATTAGGATCTTTTACCTGGTAGCAGTTTCACAATGACTCCTCTAGTAAAGAGCCCTCGCACAAAACTGCCACCGAAGTTCCAATTCTGACATCTGACTGAAATGCACTGGTCAGGCAACCACTTATACTATGTCCCTGACATATCTAGGACTTCTAGAAGGTCTAGAGTGACTTTTCTCACAAAATTGGTCCAACCCATTGTAAATCAAAGCATGAAAAAAAGACTTATCAAAGGTAAGATATAAATGGTTTCATTTATGCCATTTGGGAAATGGTTAATAAACATTTTTCATGCCTGCCATGGCAGTATGCTTTAGCTTAGAATGCTTGATGGTTAGGGTTGATAAGTTTGCTGATATTGCTTTTATCAACTTTTTGTGTAAGTTACATCACAGCTCTTTGATTTTAATGTGCGTGGTCTTCTCTGTGGTTGTGCTCCCCATGAGCAGACTAATACTTTATAGCAGTCGTGCTCAATCCTTGTCCTGGAGATCTACCACCCTGCAGAGTTTAGCTTCAACCCTAATGTAACACCTGATCCAGATCATAAAAACCTAGAGGTAACCCAAAACCAGAGGTATCTAAAAAATGACAGTGTGTTGGATCTGAACTTGTGGTAGATCTCCAGGACCAGGATTGAGCATGACTGCTATACAGGAAAGGTGTTGCAGGGTTGGTTGGGTTTATGTGAAGCCTGCTTTCTTGTTTATGTGTACACAGTCTTGTTACTTTTAGTTAGTTTTGAAATCGGTAAGATGATAACTGCACTGCAGTCAGTAATAGGCAACAACCTAATGTCATAATTAATATAATAATTAATAATTATGACAACCTGAAAGAGTAAAATGTGAAATTAACAAAACGTCTTGATTTTTTAAGACGGTAGAATGACGTAATTGTCTAGTGTGATTATTTACTAAACATATTAAAACACTGTATTATTGTAGCATATGAGATGCTAAGTTATGGTTAGTATTTTTCATTTTTGGACAGTGTCAGTAATATAAAACAAAAACACACTGTAAAATGTCTTCAAATGGAACATGGAATGATTGCAGCATTTGTTTATATCAATGCATATATGATGTGCATTGATATAAACATAAATATATGCATATATTATATCATGTAAAGAAAAGTACATTCACTTTTGTACTGGACTGCCATGCGTATAAATGATTAATATTATTATTTTCTATTTTTGTTCTTATCATTTTTTTCAGCTTGTTAAATGTTTATGCTCAAATTTACACACGTCGAGTTTGATCGTACAGACGCACTAAAAGATGAAACTGCGGGTGTAATTTGCCTGCCCAGATTTTACGATCAGATTTGACTGATTGCAACTTTGCTATCATTTGAATTAAGGGGTGAAAGTGGGTGAGGTAGTTAAAATAGAAATGCTACAAGCAAGCCAACACCCCTCCCAGTGTTCAGTATGTAAATTATGAGGCTACGAGGTAATTACAAACACACAAAATTGAGCATAGCCAGGAGATTTTGTTAGGGTACCTGGGCCACAAAGGGTGTGATTAGAGCTCCGACCCGAGCCATGCCACTGCTGGTGCCCAGACCAAGCGCCCGAGTCGCCGTGGGATACACCTGTAGAAACCAGCGGAAAGAAAGAGAGACTCTATTCATCTTTCTCTAATCATTCTCATTAGCTTCACATTCAGCAGGACACAAAGTCTTTCTCACACTACCGTTCAAAAGTTTGGGAGCAACACTAACTTTGTAGAAGTAAAGATGAATATTTAATGGACAGTAATATGTTTATTAGCGTAGAATAAACCAAATGTCTTTGGCAACAAGGTATAACTAATTATTCATTAATTTTGTTCCTGCTGTTTATCCTGCAGAGTTTTATTGTAGTTTTAATCAGATCCAGATTCCCCCATTTAAAGGCTCCTGAAGGTTCATCAACTCAGTCAGGTGTTACATTAGGAATTAAAGAATTAGAAACTGCTCAATGTGAGGGACTGTTATCAACAAAAGCTCTTTTCGAGCCCAGTTAGCTTTAGCAGAGGAGGTCCGGTAATGTAATTTGTGCATCATTTGACTGGCCCATTAGTACAGAATAAAGGGTCTGTGTAATTTCCCCAAATTACCCCAAATAGCCTGAATCAAAACATCATCACACAGACGTTTACCTCAGCATTATGCAGCAGGATTTGTTATTACATCACTGTTATGTCAAGTCGAGCAGAACTGCTATTACTGAGGGAGCTCAGAGTTTGGCGAATTGTAGAAGGTAATTCACTCTGGAATTATTATGCAGCAAATTTGTAAAAACTTTGAACACTGCAGATTCGTACTGGATTAAAATCATGAATAGAATAAAATAATAGCTCCAATTTTAGCTCCAATAGGGCTAAAGAGAGTAAAGAAAGCTTTTCCCATAGAATACACTGCAGAGTAGAGCACTGTAAACAATAGGAAGATTCTGGAACAAACTTCTTTTGCTTAAACAAGACTGTAAGTGAACTTTTGAGCATGTAGCACTGGTGCTAGGACAGTTGCAAGTAAAATGTTGTAGCACTGAAAACGACGTAATTCTTTTAAAAAGTATCAATTAGTGAATCAATCGGACACAATAAGTATGAAAAAATACCTTCACCTTTCTAACAGATTTGAATTTATTTATTCCACAATAACTCTCATTCTCCACAAGGGGCTGCACTGAAGCAGAGTTTCTGTGCATGTATACTACGTATATACCATGTTATGCCACAGCAACTGCAGTTGTCAGATGTAAGTGCTGCGACAGAGCTTCCAGCCTGGGTGCATGAATTAAAACCACAATATCGCTATTATTCCTCGACTGAATTTCATGATCCATAGATGGATAAAGGATGAATAAGTGTAATATATCTGTCCTATACAGTCAAAAACAGTTTATTCATTGCTTTGACAGCCAAGATACAACGCTTTTGAGTAGCATTTCAAAATTCTAGCCATTTAGGGCATTCATATGCAGTCATGTTGTAATGGGTTCTGCTAAGGGAAGTGAAGTGAGGCAAGGGCCCATGCATAAAGTTTTCAGGCAGGCCAAAATTCCTACCAGGACCCCTTCCCAGGCATGAACCCACACCAGTAGGATTTAGTGTATGGCTGCTGTAACAAATTCTAAAATGGAAAGTGGGATATTTTATTAAGGATTTTAATTAATTACTTAATCAGTTACAGATACAGGCTGAAGATAGCAAAGACAGAAGGCATGTATGAAACTGTTATATTAGACAACCCTGTTAAACTAGATTCAAATAAAGGTGATGTTATTACACCACACTGTTATTGTGGCTGGCGAACGGGTAACCAGGACACTTTCTTTGCTTCATGATTTGCATGTACATTGATATCCTATCTCAGTGAATGACTATCGTGCAAGAACTCAGTTCTGCAAGGCAGTAAAAACACGGATAAGGGGAAATATTCACTGTCTGTCAAATATCTGGGGAGACCTAGCATTTCAAAATGTTTTAAGGAAATGAGTATGCTTTCATTTTCTGTTTGCAATGACCTATTAAAGACTCAAAGATTAACCAGATTTATTTTAAGGAAAACAATATGGCATGCAAATATCTGTGATAATAACTACAAAAGGTATCCATACATTCATAAAAAAAAACACATCCCTTAGCAGCCACACCTGCTGCACCTGACAAAGAATAACATGTTAAAAAACATTTTTTAAAAAAATCTGGGGTCGCCAAATCTATACTGGTTATTGTGAATATGTTTACATACATTTTTGCCATTTAGACAGGAAACAGCCAAGTAGCCACATGTTATAAAGTGAGAAGATACAATGTAAGTACAACTAATGAAGTTTTTTACCTGATGAAGTAATATTAACTATACTTTGGTCATGCTATAAATGTATGCAAGGACAGTAAAAGAATAGAGTCTAGAGTAATTAAAGCCAGACTGCACTCAGCTTGGTTAATATTCAACCCTCTTGGTCTTTACAGCAGTGAATGACCTCAGATAACAGTAAAAGGAATAGTTTGGTTTTCCTTAAAAAAAAAATTTAGCAAAAGTTTAGATGACTTGTTAGTCTGACTTTTGATAAACTGTTCCTTAAAGTCTCAAAGCTGTTGATACCTGATGATATTTGTTGATACCAAGACATGCTCAGGTAGGCCAACAATACTTTCAGCCACAACTGCTACGAAAACTAGTCATGATGCAAAGAAAAGCCCACAAGCAACTTTTTTTCCAGAAAAAAGCTGTCACTGCGCCAACACCACAAAACAGCCTGCTTATAATATGCAAAGCAGCACCTGGACAAGCCTCAAAACTTCTGTTACAAAGTCATTTGGGGTGATGAGACCAAATGTAACTTTATGTTTACAACCATAAATGCTATGTTTGGAGAGGAGTCAACAAGGCCTGTCGAAAAGTACACCATCCCTACTATGAAGCATGGAGGTGGATGTGTGATGTTTTGGGGGTGTGAGCCACAGTAGCACAGGGAATTCAGTCAAAATTGATGGCAAGATGAATGCAGCATGTTATCATAAAATATTGGAGGATAACTTGCATTCATCAGCCCAGAAGCTGACAATGCCCTGAACATGACAATGATCCAAATACAAGGCCAAGTCAACCCTTCAGTGGCTACAGCAGAAAAAAGTCATGGTTCTGGAGTGGTCATCACAGTCTCCTGAACTCAGTGACACTGAGCCACTTTGGGGAGATCTCAAATGTGCAGATCATGCAAGACAACTCAATAAGGTATGGGACCTGGAGACTTTTTGCCAAGAAGAATGGACAGCTTTACCACCTGAGAAACTAAAGAGCCTCTGCCGGGGTATGTAAATTTATAAGCAGATATATAATTACATATATATTTACCTATATGTATAATATATTTAGCTCAAACTTTCGGAGCTACATTTTATGTATTTATGTAAACATATATGTTAATGACACTGTTTAGAGATGCAATGCAGTTCTGTTGTTCACTAACAATGGCAATAACTCTTTTTGATCTGACATTGGGTGAGTTTATGCAGTATTTGATCTCGAAGAGAAATATTACTCATCTTAGGAAATAAAAATTATATACAGCTATATACTCCAGTTTTGGAGTTTCCCTACTTTTTCACTTATTTTTACTTTCCACTTCTGTATGCAAGTGGATTATCTTATATCTAATCTCCTCAGAAACACCTGCTGAAAAATAAATAACTTGTACTTAATGGTTGTTTGGTACCATTTTACAGTAAGTCTACACTTGTAAAGGATTGAAAAATTGTTTATGATTAGTAGTTCATTAATGGATATTAATTAGGTCATGAACACCTTAAAAATCTTTAATAAGCAGTTATAACACATCAGTAAAAAGAGCAACAGTGACCTGTTATATCTGATGAATGTAAATATCTGACAAAGCTGACAGATGCAACACTGACTAATGCAGAAGTTGATAATGACAATAGTGATCCATCTTCTAAAACCCCTTTTTAGCCTGGGTTTACACTCTCCAAAAAAAGGGATGAAACTGTCACTGGGGCAGTACCCCTCTAGTCATTGGGGTGGTACTCTCAAGAGTTACGTCTCAGTACTTTTAGTCAGGAAACATAATTGCATTTTTTTTGCATAACATTATGACCACCTCCTTGTTTCTACGCCTGATCGATGTATTTTCTACACCCCGTCATGTCTCTGGGCTTTTTATTTTATTGTTCTGTTTTAAAACATTAGGTTATGAAAAGGTATAAATATGTACTTTTGCCCTGGGAAAAAAAACGTATTTAAGGTACTCAGTTCGACCTTAAAACCACTGTTGCATCAAAAACACTAAATGTGGCCTGTGTTAAGGCACATATTACATTTCACATAATTTTTTTCCCCAATATGTTAAATCAAATAAATAAAAAACTGCAATAAGATGCCATATTTAAGTTCCCCTTAGAATATGTGGGCTTATTTTCACTTACCAAATCAACAAAACATGTATGTAATTTGACTGGGGGGTGTTCATGTGTAAATAAACAGCATAATCTGAGGTTTAAAATTACAGATGAATGTGGGCTCACTATTTGGCAAGCAACGGGTCATTGGACATTAAATAAATGAAGGGTGGCCTCTGACTTTTGCACAGTACTGTACATATAACTAGAAAACTCTATGTTTACTCTACTCTGTGTTCTAGTTTGGTATCAATAAGACTGCAGGGTGTAAACGTACCTCAGGTGTATAAACATAAGCTGCCTGGAAGCCTCCAGCGATAAACGCCCTTGCGATGAAGATCAAGACCGTTAAAGAAGTCCTACAACAAACAAACACACCTGGAGTCAGGATACAGTCTCCGCCCTGTTTAAATGCTGAAATAAGTAATGGATACAGTTTCCTCAATTTAAATATACACATCTTTTTTACATGTATAGTATATAAAGACTGGTAACAAATAAAAGCAAAGGTTGAATAAATGAGTGGAGAAACCTAACAAGCGCAGATGCTTCCAGACAGGCTGGAAACTGTGATTGACAAAGCACATTCAGTGACTGTGATGCTCCTACATTAGTGTAATGAATACACTGCCTGATCTAAGAGCAGCACAACTACATAGACAGAATATTATAGTAGAGCTGCAGTGCATTAAAAACCTCATTACGAAGACGAATGTCCATTTAAGAGTTCAGTGGTGTTAAAATCATAAGACTGATCCACAAAGATGTGAAAAACAGGGATCTGGTCAGATGAGTCATCCTTCATCATATTTTCCACAGGTGGGTGAGTGCATGTGCAGTGTAGACAGAGAGATCCATACAGGCCTGAATGTTTGACCCCTGCAGTAAAGGGGGTCCGGTGGCTTTGCTATGCTGTGAGGGGGCTTTTGTTGACATAGTTTGGGGCCACTTGTCCCCTTAGAGGGAAGGGTCACTACCGGACAATACAAAGTTTTTCTGATGGATCATCTTTATACTGTCATTTCTAAACATTGTAAGTTATATCATAATCAGCATATAAACCCAAGCCTAAATATATCTGCACATGCCAAATCATTCAGCAAGTTGGCAGCTTCATTTAAAATTTTTGTTTGGCGCCAACTGCCAACAGCTCAGCAGCGGTGATGCCATTGCCCTGAAGCCAAATGAATGTGGGATCCACTTTTTACTGCCAGTTTGAACAGAAGGCTAGTGTGTGACTTCTGGCTTACAGTTTGTTGTTTGCATCATGGCCCATTCTATGGGTTAGTTCATAACAGGCCACTTCACTACATAGTAAACGTAGCAGAATATACACTCACTGGCCACTTTGTTAGAAACCTTTCCCTTGTAGCTCTACCTTGCTGGCGTACAGTTTGAGACTGTAGCCCCTCTGTAGACGGACGTTTTGTGTTAACAGTTTCTGACCACAGAGCTGCTCTTGTTCGGATATTTTAGGCGTGACACTGACACCAACAACACTGTGGTGTCTGGTACACTCATACCAGCACCACTCACACTACCATTTCAGTGTCACTGATGCACTAAGAATGATCCACCCAAATAATATCTGAACAGCAGCAGTACTCTGGTTAAGAACTGACCAGTGACAAATCCAGTAAAGGGGGTTGATAAATTGTGAATGTCAGTTGGACTGCAGTTGTAGTGGACCTATAAGGTAGGAGGCGCTCCTAATATGTCCACTGAGTGCGAGTACAGCGCAGATGCTTCCAATAAAGTGGCCAGTGAGTCGACATATAAGATGAGTGTTTCTAACATATAGTACAACCAACATGGAAATAGCTCCTGTTAATTTGATACAACAATACATATGGTTTTGTAAACCTGTTTATATTGCTATAGTAAACCTAGAAGATTTTTTAAAAGGGGAATTCCATCAATTTTTTATAATTTCTGTATAATTAAATGAATACGATGCAAATAAAGTTATTCAGTGTGTTTTGGTGTGAAAGTCTGAATTGTTCACAGTGGTGGTCATAGGAACCAGACATCTGAAGAGTTTAATGCCTTTGAAAACTCCTTCACAGAAAGTTACTACAGGAAGTGGTTATAAATACAGTGACTGTTACCTGAGACACTGTTTTGCAACAGTTTTGAGATTAAGGTTTTTTTTTTTTTTTGCTCATTTGCTTGTTTTAAGTCTGCTCTTGGCTGAGAGGTACATGCAGAGCGTTGTGAGACAAAAAGGCACTGTAAAGAAATCCAAGTTTCTCTACAATCAACTAATTCACATCAAACCATTCTGATTGACTTAACATCTCAGTGACTGAATTACGTGGACATTTTGGAAAATTGGTGGCATTGACCTTTAATTCAATTTCTTGCTAATTAGATTAAAAAGTAACTGAGGAAATCAAACAATACAGAAGGCAAGTAGCCCCAACTATTAGACAGGCAGTATAATTAGGTCCAGTTTAACTTTCCTGATTTCTTTAAGCTTTAGCTGCCATCATAATTGAAACACAGCTTAGACACAGCATTTCATAGCTGGCATTTGTGTTTAGGTTTGAAGCCAATAGCTTTGAACCTCTTAATCAGACATTACAAACACTACTGTCCCTGCCAGTCCAAGCATAAGGACTGAATGAGGGGGAGGGGAGGGAGAGAAAGAGAGAGAGAGAAAGAGAGAGAGAGAGAGCTTTAGTCAGTGTTGAATGGATGCACAGTATGTACCTGCCCACGCAGGCATAGAGCGGCACAATGCACAGCGAGAAGACGAGGAAGCACAGAGCCATCGTCTTCCTCCTGCCCAGCTTGTCGATCGCCCACAGCGTCACCAGAAGACCTGCAGCAGCGCACTCATAAATGAAACTCGTCCACTGGATCATGATACCACTGACCAAAATACTGCCATTTTCAGTATTATTGTGAAATTGTTAAAGGGGAATTCCACAGATTTTTCAGCATTTCCTCAGAATTTAATTGTTGGTCTGTAAGGTTATTCAGTGGATTAGTGTGAAACGGTTCACTGTAAAAAAAATTACAGACTCAGATTTCTTTATAGTGGTGGTGATAGGAACCAGCGGTCACACTGTCTACAACACAAACCACAACTATTTTATTTATTATCCAAAAAAACCTGCAAACCTACGTGTCCTCTGAGTTTATATATGTATTGATGAAAAAAAAATGTTTTCTTTGGAGACTATGTTGCCTCAAAACACCCTGCATGTATCTCTCCACCACGAATGGATAAAAAATGCATGTTTTAGGCTAAAACCTTCTCATAAAACTATTGACAATGTCTCAGACATCAGGCAGTGTATTCACAACCAGAAAATCGTATGTAATAATGTTCTGTGTTGTAGCTTTTAGAGGCATTAAAGTCTTCGGACATTTGGTTCCTATCACCACCACTGTGAACGGTTCTGACTCAGTAAGTTCTGAATTCTCAATGACTTTGTTTACATCTTAACAGTTGAATTTTGCACACATTTTAAACAATCTGTGGAGTTCCCTTTTAACATATACTGAAAATGTTTAATATTTTAACTATTCCATCACTGCACAGTTAAAGATACACTAAAGAAGGTAATATCATGTGGTTATTTTTATTTATAATTATTTAGCATGGTCATTGGGTCAGCCTGGAAGCTGAAATCACCTGGGAATTCCGACAGCGTAGTCCACAGCAGGTCTTTGTAATCATCCGAGTTCAGGTACTTGCACTCCAGATTACATCTTGGCTCTGTCTTACTGTCACTGGCCCCTAGGGGGAGACAAAAGGCCTTTTTTTTTTAGCTCATATTGATCTTGCTTCATCTGTATTGCCTCTAACTGTGCTTCTGAAGTCATAAAAAGAAATTATTGATCTTGCATAAACAACAGGCTATGTATCAACACCAACTGTTAATCAGAAAAAATTATGACTTACCTCCACAGGCCCTGCCCTCCTGAAAAAGCTCTGTGGTGAGCAGTACAAGGCCGTAGTAGGAGAATGCATTGGAGAACCTGAAACAGGCCAGAACATCAATTCAAAAAAGCTGTTCTCCATAACAGGAAGGTACCCAACCACAGACGACACCCGCAATACACTCATTAAAGATGCATCAGTGCCAAAGATATGATTGACGCATGACATTGTAATTCACTTTTACTGTCCAACTAATGCTAAATTATGCTAGTGTCCCTATGGGAATTTGTAGCATTGCTAGCACCAGGATATTGTGTTTGTATAATCATATTTGATGCCAGTTCTAGCTTAAACACAGGCATGTGAAGCAGGCATACAAGTAACATATTGTTTATTGTTTACTTTACTGTCCTATGAGCTGCTAGCACAATGCTAATTTCTGAGAGCACCCTTATGGGAATTTGTAGTGTTGTTAACATAGAGCTACCAGTGTTGTTTAATCACATTTGCCAATTCTAGCTTAAACAAGGGCGTGTGAAACTTGTAATAGGCCGACAAGTAACAAATGCCTTACTTTGTATTTTATTGTCTGATTTGCAGTGAGCAGAATGCTAACTTCTGCTAGCACACCTGTAGGAATTTGCAGTGCCAAGCTTGTTCAGCTAGTTCGCATTCAATGGCAATTCTAGCTTAATCATGGGTATGTGAAGCTTGTAACAGGCACACAAATAGTATATTATTTATTCTTTACGTTATTGTCTGTTCATTTTTTCTGTTTAGACCCTTTAGCAATGTTTGAATGAATACTTCAATCAGTGTGAAATATTAAGACATGGTTTCTGCAAATAAGTACAATTTTGTGTGCTTTAATGAACAATACTATGCTTTATGTGTGCACAGCTGTTCAAAGCTGTGTTGTCTAGTCATGTACTGGTTAGCGTTTTTTGAGTTCTGCTGAAAATCCATCTGTTTCTCTGTATACTTTGTTAGCCCCCTTTTACCCTGTTCTTTAATGGTTAGGACCACCACACGACCACCACAGAGCAGGTATTATTTGGGTGATGGACCACTGCAGTGCTGAGAATGATCCGTAACACTGAAGATGTGGTGGTGTGTTAGTGTGTGTCGTGCTGGTGTGAGACACAGCAGTGCTGCTGGAGTTTTTAAACACCTCAGTGTCACCGCTGGACTGAAAACAGACCACCAACCAGAAATATCTAACCAACAGTGTCCTGCAGGCAGCGGCCTGTGACCACTGATGAAGGACTAGAGGATGACCAACACAAACTGTGCAGCAGCAGATGAGCTAC
>JAILXH010142057.1:47772-59376 GCA_023558415.1 Piaractus mesopotamicus
GTTTGCGACTTCAATCTTATTGTCCTGGATATTACAAAGCTCTGGAATCAGTGTAACGTTGTTGAATTGTTGAATTTAATGGGCCTTGGTCTTACTGCTAACAATAATGCAGCATAAGATGCAAAGGCAAAGACGGTGGAAAATTTGGATTTGATTTACTATTACTATTATTTTTGGTGTCCCATACCTATAACTCTATGCTACAGTCATATAGCTATGCACTCAATATATGACACTGATTAAGTCATCTACGCTAGCTGTTAAGATTTACATATTGCAAGCCCTACTGCTCACGTAGCTAGCTAGCTAATCATTTGATTGAAATTATACAACACATATCCAAACGTTTGTAGATACCTTCTAGTTAGTCTGTTCAGCTACTTTAAAGTGCACGCATTGCTGACACAGGTATTGGACACTCAGCTTGTGTAATCTACATAGAAAAGGATCACCAATGGACCAGCCACTCACGATCCCGCTACGCTTGGTGCCAACTGTCAGCTAGAGGAGTAAAGCTCACCAAAACTGGGCTGTGGAACAGTGGAACTGTGTCTTCTGGAGTGATCACCATCCAATCCAGTCACCTTTGGGATGAGCTGGAGTGGCGTATGTGATCCAGAGCTAATCATCAAACATCAGTACCTGACATTGGTCTTGTAGTTGAATGCAATCAAATCCTTACAGTAATGTTCCAACATCTAATGTAAAGCCTTCCCAGAGGAATAGAAGCTGTTACTGCAGCAATGGGGGAACAAACTCTCTATTAATACCCTTAAATTAGAAGAAACACAGGTATCTACAAACTTTTGAACAGATAGAGTAGAAAGAATGCTTCTTCACATTGTGGATGTGTTCAAATACTATTTTCCAGTAAGGTCAGGGCTTAATCCCTCAAAGCCCCTCCAAAGACTGCATCCAACAACCATTAGTACTCACAGAGGGATGCTATAATGCACTGTGTGTTTTATTAGGTATAGAATGCCAATACCTCAATCAGTAGAATGCATGTGGCTCTGGATTGCATGGGGAGGAACTCAGCATACAGTGTCACTCTGAAAAAAAGAGCAACACCATAGTCATGCAGGAGTGCCATTATTATCACATAATGCTTGGTTCTCTGCCAGCATAATGCTCAGAGTGCACAGCAAAAAATGCCTCCAAAAATAAGAAGAAAGTAATTGGAAAGACGCATTTTCATTAGCTTGAGTACATGGAACTGAAAATAAATGGCAATGTGCTGTGGAATGCCAACTTGCTTCAGTGTAACTTGCTGTTACAGTTAAAAAAAAAAACAAGTTAAAGTGACCAAACATTAGCCTAGAGCAGCTAATTTAGCTCCAGCCCTGAAACGTTTGGAAGTAGAGGAAGTTCCTGTGATCCTCATCTAGGGCTGGGAATCATGATCAGAACAGGGTAACAATTAATAATAAATAATATGTTCACATAATGTTATTACCTTTTTACTATTAAAACACTGGGTTATTATGGGGTCTTCAATGATGCGTTGATAGAGTAAATTCCCCACTGTCTCTGTTAGGGGTTTACCAGAGTGTGATTTATCTGAACTGTTTGCAGATGAAGTGTATAGTTGGTTCAGATGAGTTAAATTCTGAAAATTGTAAAAATATACTACTGCACTACATGAACTCCACTGAAACAGTGGAAAAAAACAAATTTTTTTAAGCATATGAGCGTGGCTTTGGAAATCACTTGTTTCGGTGACACAAGTCAACAGGAACCTACACCAGAAGAAGCTCATGTATGCACGTTTGCAGTAATGTCTGTTAAAACGAAAGGTGACGTAGTTTTAAAATGCTCTTACTAGTTTACTGTACTGTAAAAAAATGTCTCGTCAGATCAACCTACAAAATTACTTAATGTAGTAACAAGTGAATTAACTAGTTTTATTCTGCTTAAATAAATACTACATACATATACATATTACTACATGAGGTAATTGTTTAGTTTGATCTGATGAGTTTTTTTTTTTACAGTGTAACTTAAACTTAGTCAAATCTGCAATAATTCTGATTGGTATGAGGGAAAACCTGATGTCAGCTTTTTTCAACGTAGCCCAAATTGACTGAAATCCAACAGAGGAATGACAAATTGCACTATATCCAACATTCACTGTTCCAACATCCTTCATTTGGCAATCATTAGTAAATTCATGCAGGAGCACAAAACCAACAGCATAAACAGGACATAATATGTATATAATATGTCCCAATAAAGACATAAGTTGACATAGGACATAAGACATAAGATATTTAAATTTAATATAATCAAATAAATTATTTTGTCCCTGTAACTATGTTATCAGACTAGCTCGGACATCTTCGCTCTCTGAAATGTTGTGACTCTTTGACTCTCCATATCAAAAATCATGTACAACTGCCACAATAAAAATAGCATTTGAACACAATAAAAAAAACTTTTTCATAAATGTTGCTACTTCAGTTTGTTACCAGTTTTGTAAATCATATAACATATTCCAGTAACATTACTGAAGAACAACTGAGGGACCTCCAAAAGAACTGGAAATTGCATTCTATGGCTACTGTACTTAAGGGTTGTAAAGCTCTTTTGCAGTGTGAAGGATTAATCACAATGTCATGACTCAGTCAGTGACTTACGATTGTGGAGCTCCTCCAATTCCGAAGCCGACCAAAGCTCGGAGGAACAGGATCCAGCCATAAACAGGAGCAAATGCACTGAGGATTCCATAGAACAGAGTCCACAACACACTCATCTTCAGACCCTGTAACACACACACACACACACACATATATGTGTACATATAATTAGAAGCATATGATTGTAGTGCTAATCTATACTACAATGTCTGTTAAAGATCACCTACAATCCAAAATACCTCACTAATACTTACTGTTTTCCGCCCGTACTTATCAGATATGTTTCCCCATAATGAAGAGCTGATCATCATTCCAATAAACACCACCTACACCAGAGAAGAGACAGACAGACAAAGACAGTCAGCAGCTTCATTTATTTGTTTCATCATAGATTTCCCTACAGTAGGACAGAACAGGGCAGTGGACACTAACACTTCTCCCAACATGCATCTATCAAGCTCCTAGTCTTTACCTAACAATAATGCATCTGATCCAGTCAGTCAAGCACCTCTCAATAAGTTAATAAGCTGAGCAGGTGTGACAGATTGTGGTTGGAACTAGATTTTGTAGAAAGGTAGATCTCCAGGACCAGGGATAACGACCGCTGAAGCAGCAGTGGGAATGTCTAAGTACCTTATGATTCGATTAGATTTTGATTCATGGTCCCAGGATGCGTGATTAATCCAGGTTTAGATACTCAGGCTGTGATTAATCCAGGCTTAGATACTCAGACTTTAATTAATCCAGGCTTAGATACTCAGGCTGTGATTAACCCAGGCTTAGATACTCAGACTGTGATTAAATCAGGCTTAGATATTTAGACTCTGATTTACTCAGGTTTAGATACTCAGGCTGTGAATAATCCAGGCTTAGATATTCAGGCTGTGATTAATCCAGATTTAGATATTTATGCTCTGATTAATCTTCATATGCATGCATGTGATACAGCCAGTTGTTTGAAACATGCGTATCCAAAGAAGAAAAAAGAAATCATACTACTGAAATATGTAGAATGTAGAGCATTTATAACAATAAAAAAGCTACACTTCCATTGCAGAGTTAGATCCAACTAAGCTTAAGGTTATTTGGGTTATTTGGATAAGCAGGAAATACTGCATCATGAGACAGACCCCTGGATCTAGAATACCAAGAAATTTAAAGTGTAAATTTTAATCAATATAGCAGAGTAGCTACAGATGCCTGTGGGAAATGATGAAGTATTATATTTTCATCATTTTATAACTCATCTGAACCAGCGGGACATTTAAAGGGTAATTCCACCAATCTTAAGTCATTACTGTTTTGGCCTAAGGACATTGTAAGGCAAATAGTCCCAAAAGAAAGAAGAATTTATTTGTAGGTTTACTGGTCTTTTAGGATAGTAAATAAAATGGCTATATTAGTGTTGAAAATGCTGTGAACCCTGGTTCCTATAATCACCACTGTAAAAAAAATCTTTCTCTGGAATGGAGCATTTCACATCAAACCACTCTGAATGCCCTTTTATCTGAAAAGCATTTTTTTCATTGTATGTTGCAGCTTTACAGTTAATCCTTCAGGAAATATTTAAACTTAAAGTATAACTGTGAATATTACTGCATTTCCTGTTGTTAATCTCTTGTGCAGATTGTTAAACAAAGCCTCATTTTACATATACAAAGTCTGCGGCCAGGTTGTGACTGCAAACATGAACATTTGTGGGATCCTGCATTTTTTTTCTCCTCAGAGCCAGGTTGTGCCAAAGTATCCTACCTTCTAATGTCTCTGGCTATGCATGAGTTTATTTTACAGTAGTGCCAAAAAGAAGCAGAGTCTAAAAAATGCAATTACTCTTTTTTGTGAATCGATTTAGAATCTTTCAAAAGAAAATCATGATGTATGTTAGTATAGATTAGTATAGTACCGATGTGAGCAGCGCCACCTCCCAGCTGGGCAGTCTCCACTCACAGTGCAGCTGCGGGGCCAGGATACTGAGGATCATCATCTCCATAGCATCTGCCATCTGCACACAAACAGCATTCAATGAACACGTCTATTCCTGTATTACACCCAACAACAGGCACCATCATTACTATGGCAGTTTGTCTTAACCCAAACATCATGAACACTAGCATCTGCACAGAGAAGGACTGTGTGCCGTCAATTCACTGGTCATAACAGACTCTTTAGCTGAAGTGGGGCCTGATGAGGTGGACTTACCCAGGAGAGTCCTGTAAGGATGGAGAGTTTCCACTGGAACATGCCAAAGCCAATGGCCTCCACCGCATCTTCCACCATGAAGGTATCTACAACCGACAGCACAGACAGGGAATTATTTGACACTGAGCAGAAACAACGTCCAAATGGACAAATCAACATGGCAAATGTCAGTGGGGAACCCTCATGGCCTTCTGGGCCTCAAAAGAAGGCCTAGTCAAGTTTATAGAGTAAAAGAATACACGCCTGTAATTTTTATTTCATTTTTAGGTTTTTGAAATAAAAGGGTTAAATACTTGAAATGGCCAATGAAAAATTATTAATTCAGAAAGTCTAATACATTAGATTCACTACCAACATAATTAGGAACTTACAGTGGAATCAACCAATCACGTTTTGGGTGGAACCAATTCTGTGGTAAACAGTGCATTAAAAGATTAAAACTACAGTTTCTTACCTCTAAGGTAGGGGTACATGAAAAACTAAAGGTCTTGGGCTGTGAATGAAAGATGATAGCTGATACACTGTTACCAGCTGTGAAAATGTAAAATTAGTGAAACATCTTCACTTTAAGCAGTTTTTGTCAGGACTTGTTGTCTTTTATGTGCTGTTTCTTTATGGCTGAAACAGTAAAAAACATTTATGGTGTTACCGTCGGTGGGGTTGGCGAACTCTCTGGGTACTGGAGCTCCATCAGCCAGGGCCACAGAGCCCATGTCCATTTGCCCCCCCTCCACCTGCACCATCTGATCCCTTGTGCCGCACTCATCGTCTGAACGAGCGCTCTCGCCTGTGCGCCGAAACTTTACCACACTGCTGGACAGATAAGGAGAAAGACACATACACATCATCATCATCATCATGGTTACACTTCTACATAGTGTATACATTCTATATACACTACTGTTCAAAAAATTAGAATCACCATTCAAAAGTTTGGAATTAGTTTGTAGCTGCTTTTAGTAATATTTAATTTAATTTAGGGAACCAAATTTAATTTGTGGGAAGATAGTACAAATAATTAGTAAAAAACAATACATCCAGAGTGGTGACCAGAGCTGTAGATGATTTGTTTAGTTTGTTATGTTTAGTTCGTCCATGTACAAAAACATTAATCTCAAATGAGAAAAGTTCAAAGTTCAAAACTTCAGTTACCAGGCAGGTAAAACCTGGTTAGTACAAAAGACGCAATAAGTACAAATACAAAATGCAATAAAATCTCGATTATAATCACAAGTTTAAACCATATAACCGACTCTTACCACATGCTTTTGCCCACCCAAAGTTCTTCCCATGACTATTCAGGACTGTGTCATTTGCATATATGTGAATCTTCACAGTAATACAAACAGACGAGAGATCATTTATGACAGTTGTAACAGCAGCCCTAAAATGGAACCCTGTGGCACACCAATGTATACTGACAACAATAACTAAGAAAGCTGTATATCTTTGAGATTTAAATCATGATAAAGTTAACATTAAAATGTCTTTTATTTGGAAAGTGGTGAACAAATTTCAGGGTGCATAACTTGACAAGAAATTTCCCCATCTCACACTGTGACTTTGCTCAATCCTGGATCTACCCTATCTGAGCTTTGTGCCACCCCTCCATACTGGCTCCTCCCAGTAGTCATTGCTCACATCTGTGTTCGATTTTGTGTTGGTTTTACCTGTATTTAGTTACACTTCTCCATATGTACACAGTCCTTGTGTTAATTACGTTTTCCCCACCTAGTCTCATGTCCTAGTCTGAGTGAATATGTTGGTTTTGTTCTCTTCTATTTTATTGTTATGAGTGACACAGAAAAGTCATTAATGTACCCTTCACTAAATATGCCAACTAATGCCAACTAATATTTACTAAATAAGCCAGCTCTGTCTCCTCCAAATGTTAGAAAAGCACTATAAATACATAATTATAATAGAATTTACTGTAATTGTCTATTAAAAGAAAGACAAAGCAGTACAGAGACTTCTGAACCAAAGCAACAAATAAAACTATAATAAGATGGGTAAAAAGCCTTTCCAGACAAGTAGAAGCTGTCACTGCAGCAAAAAAAGGGAACAAATTCCCTATTTATACTCTTGATTTACAAGAAACGTTGGATGATCAGATGTCTACAAGCATTTGGACAATATATTTTGGTCTACACACACACACACACACACACACACACACACACACACACACACACACACTAAACCGCTTATCCTTCTGGGTCACGGTGGGGTGCTGGAGCCTGTCCCAGCTGTCATTGGGCGAAAGGCAGGATACACCCCGGACAGGTCGCCAGTCCACTGCAGGGCTATTTTGGTCTACACTGTATAAGTTATTATTGAGAATGATTAAAATGACAAATGATTTCTATTGAATGGTATATTAACTCAAAATTGATTCCAAGTTGTAATACAGGTTCATTTTCTTAGAGTAACTGATACTGTTCAGAACCCTTTTTCTACTACATTCTACCATTATTTATAGCAGAATCCAGCAATCAGCGATCGATGATTCATCCCTCCTGTAAAGCGTAACAAGCAACACTTTATCCAGACCGAGTTTATGTGAGGACAGAACCGAGTATGGTGGGAATAAATCTGTTGCCAAGGTGACAGGAGAGCTTCCCCTCTGAATGATCTGGCTCCACAAAGAGAGACAGACAGACAGAGAAGAAAAAGAAGATGAAGAAGAGAGAGAAGAGGAGAATGGCTGAGAATGGAACGTGTGAAGGAAATGGAGCAAAGCTTGAATTGTGACTCACTATAGCCGGTAGGTCTGAAAAAGTATTAATGAGGAATGGCTGCTGCTATTTTCTCAATGAACAGGCTGAACCATCTTGCAGCCACAATAACAGATGGTCCACCAGCGATTAATGCCTGTAATCTTTGCATGGCCTCCAAAACAGTGGGCATCCTGGAGAAATACCTTCCCCAACATGTACTAATGCTAATCTAACAGTGGTTCCTTCTTCCCATTTTTCCCCTCAAACCACCTGCGAATGGTGACTATCAAAGACAGGCCTTTTTAGGAAAAAAATGTTAAAACCCCTCTTTACTATTATGCTAATTTCTGTTAGTGCTCCTTTGAGATATCTAATGGTATGCTAGCCCTAAGCTAATGGTGATACCCATTAAGATTAAACACTGACATTTGAACCTTATAAAAGCTATTATGTGTTGTATTTGAAACTTTAAATAGACATTAAATTTGACCTTGTAGCAGTTTTACAGTGGCTCAGTTAAGAGGCCTGACAGAGCTGCTGCTGCTGTTGTCCATTCCCAACAACTAACTGAAACCTGGTTAGATTACGGCTCGTATTCAGAGTCAGTGACATATCTAGAACTTCCAGAAGGCCTAAAGAGAAGTATTTTCATCAAGAAAGTGATCATAACAATTGGAAATCAAAACACGATTGGTTGATTCCGCTGGCACTTCTAAATATATTGGTAGTTAATCTGATGCACAAGGCCTTCTGTCCAGCTACTGAAGTCCTAACCAATGGAAGAGTTAATCTGGCTGTATCTACCTCCATACCAAGGAGAAAAGGGTCCTGATTGGATAATTTTCTGCTTGGTAATTCAAGATTTGAACCACTTTGTCTCCAATCAAAACTTAACAATGAAATATGAGTGTTGCTACAATATTTGCAGAGTCTACATACAACAGGAATGATGATTACATTAAATAAAATGGCAAATAAAATAACAGACAGAAATCAACAGGCCTTCTCTGTACTCCAGCAACCTTCTTTACACTTCTCTTTGGAGGGGACATTGACAATGGCACTAGAAGACTGGCTCTCCAGTCCACTTCCTGCTACATTACCTCAGCCAGTTTGCAGTGAAGTTCCTGTAGTTACTAAATAATAACCTTGGTATGTATTAAGCCTGTGATTTTAAGGGGTTATTTAAAAGATGAGAATATTCACAAGCATCTGACAACTTATTCATCCTGAATAAAGCAATATGTTTACTTTTTTGAATGCTTTGTAGAAATCACATAATAATGCATATAAAAGGTGTTGAAGTTAGCATCAAAATTAGCTGCTAGGCTAAGCATAACCGTGCAAGTTAGAGGCTTTGCTTCAACCAGTGTATCTTTACTCTCAGTTTATAATGACTGCATTATATCATTGGTGTGGAAGATATTATGAAAAAATATGCCATCAATAAATGTTCTTCATTCAGCAAATCAAGTTCTTCTGAAGACCTTGGTGTTTTAGAGTAGATCAACATTGGAACTTCTGAACCTTCCATTAGCTGGAACAGGTGTGTTAGGTTAGCGTAGGAAGGTAGATCCATAACAAGGGTCGGTGAACACTCATCACTTTTTTAGGGGAGTTTGGAAGAATTTAAAGAAAAAGTTTATTTGCAGAACTTGTACATAAAGCTTTCCCACTAATCTAAAGCCTGAAATGAACTCCTCCATGAATAGCTTGAGTTTTAATTACTGTAATTCTGCTTCGGTGTGTGAGCACCCATTTCTTCACTGTTCAGAGAGCAGTGAGAGATCACTGAGGACAGCCAGCGTCTCTAATAACTGTAATCACAGCATCATGGGCGAATGAAGTGCTCGTGCAGAGATAGGCAGTGTAATTAAACACAAGCCTTTATTTAGTTCCTCTTACAGCTCAACTGCCTTCATCAACTCAGCAGTGCTGTTTCAGCAGTGAGCCTGAACACAGCAAAGAGCCAGAGTGGTGAACAGAATAGAGTTACATGATATAGGCCTTGTACAATGGGAATCAAAGGGGTACAATGGGCATCTTTGAGTGATGCCATGGAGGAATCACTTTTGGTTCACTAAAGAACCCTAGAACAGAATAAAGTGGGAACAGAATGTAGTAGAGTAGAATTTGAGTGATTACTGATGTGATCTGTGATTTTAGTCCAATACGAATCTGCAATGTCTGTGATTTTTACAAGTCTGCAAAGTAATAATTGTGCAAAGTAATAATTACCTTCTATAATCTATAATCTCTAACCTCTCCACTGAAGTGAACGTCCAGGCTGTGATGTGTTGATCTGGGCTGTCTGAGATAATTTGAGGAAATGTGATATTATATTCTGTACAAATTGGCCTCTTAAAAATTCACATTACTAGATCCCCTCTGGTAAAACCAATCCAACTCTATAATATACAATGATTCTCAGCTGTGAGAAGGTGAAGTTAGGCATTGTGGGCTTTAAAAAATATGACTTAGCTTACTATCTTTGGCTTTAAGCCTGTCCTCTTTGCCTGATGAGTCATTTCTGTAGTTTGAGTAATCCACTCTCTCCACTGTAATGATGACAAAAACAGGTACCAGTTATATGGCTGCAATAAGATATTCAGCTTGCCAGCCATACCATAAGCTAAATTTCTTTTTCTGCCCTTCTTTTTCATTCACCAGCTAAAAAAAAAATCAAACAGCCCATCCCGCAAACATCCACCCCAAAGCAGTTGTAGCTTTTCAAAATTTCAAAATTTCCTTCCACATTTAAGATGCACCATCAGAGGTTTTCCTTCAAACTGGAAAATCTTACTGTAGCCACTAAAGTGGCACCGCTGTAGAGTACAAGTTAGTAGGTTTACAAAAGATGTAGCGACGGTTACATTATTCATTTTGGCCAGGTGTCCTCTTAGGAATAACTCAGCCAATTTACACTGTTTTCCATGTAGTTTCTGAATAATAAGTCTTAAGATGTAATAAATCTGGGAATTTAATGGGATATGACATCTGACCAACATTTACAACATTGTATTTACAATAGAATAGCAGTGTGTCAGTAGAGGATAAAAAATTGAGTAGAAAGAACAGAGTACAGAACAGAACTGTAGAGAAGAATAGTATTTTTATAATTAACATTTTGTATTGACTGTGTTGCATTTATGTCGTGGCTTATTAGAGAACTAAGAAGCACAATATCAGAGGAATGAAAAAAAGATAAGGAAATAAATACAAATTCTACCAATAGTAATATATCTCTCCAAGAGAAAAGAGAAAACTTAGACTGGAAAATAATGCTAAGAACAAAACAAACACAAAGAGCCAGACTAAAGGCAAACAAGACAAATACTAAGGGTATAAACCAACATGAGATGAGCACCACAGACAAACAGTGCATCACAAAGCCAAAGAAAAAGCACAAGGGCTATGGCTGCATTCAATTTAGCTCAGAAGTGGGAAGTCAGAGCTCAGAATTACGTTATAATAA
Organism: Piaractus mesopotamicus; assembly: GCA_023558415.1. Classification (NCBI taxonomy): domain Eukaryota; kingdom Metazoa; phylum Chordata; class Actinopteri; order Characiformes; family Serrasalmidae; genus Piaractus; species Piaractus mesopotamicus. The sequence continues at coordinate 58,803 of JAILXH010142057.1, forward strand.
ACTCAATTCATTCAAGCTACAAAGTGCCTATAAAAACATGAATACCTACATCAGGCATGTCAAATTGGGGACCCTCCGGGCCAAAGTGCTGTGGAGATTAGAATTCACCTTCATCTAAGGCTTTGAATTCAGTTCATGAAGGCCTTGCTAATAGCTGATGAGCTGAATCAGGTTTGTTTAATGAGGCAGTGTGCTGACGCCTGCAGTGTTTTGGCCTGCGAGGACTGGAACCTGACACATGTGGTCTACATGAAGGTGATCACTGTCAGCAACAAGCTAACCGGCTAACATTGGTGATATGAGTGATAACTTTAACATTCATAACCTTCTCAGAACATTGTGTTATTGATTTAACCAGCTATCATGTCTGTATTTTGATGATCTAAAGCAAATACTACTATAATCTCTTTTTTTAATACTACTACTACAAATACTACTATAATCTCTTTTTTTAATATTATTACTACAAAATACTATTATAATCTTTTTTTAATATTATTACTACAAATACTACTATAATCTTTTTTTTTAACTGCTACTACAAATACTACTATAATCTCTTTTTTTAATATTA
>JAILXH010142057.1:59750-70649 GCA_023558415.1 Piaractus mesopotamicus
ACTACAAATACTACTTTAATCTCTTTTAAGAGTGGTACTTTATAGACCACTGAAGTTGTGAGTCATTCTGTAGTCAATGTCATATTAGGAACCACTATTACCACTGACAGTGTGAGTGTCCATGGTGATATGACCTCATATGCGGAACTTGGAGTTGAGAACGTTTTCACGACTATCGGAGTAGGTATTCCCAGTTGAGGGGTCATTTTCTTTGTTTGTTTTTTTCTACTCATAAGTCAGAAATTCGGATATCTTTTGCAGCATATCTATACAGGGAAACAGACAAGAAACACTTCAGAACAATTACCACACAGCATACAGGTGTACAGGATAATGACAACAAGATAGAGGAACACGAGACAAGACTGAGGCAGAGAGAGAGAAAAAGAGACAGAACATAACTGGGGAAACTATGACACCTGTACACATCTAATCGCCCAAACAGTTTATGACAATATGCTGCCACCTTGCATATCTTTATAACCTATTCTGGAAATGAAGGTGCACCTATTGCCCTCCACACTGACAGTGATTTGCTTGCCTTTGATTGAAGTGGCTTGCAACCAATTTTTTAGCACTTATCAACAGGACATAAGACCAGGGGGTCTCCTAAGACAGTAAGCCTAGGGAAAAATGGAATAAGAATACCCAAGATGAGAGGTGAACTGTGCCTATTAAAGCTAAGCCTTCAGTTCAGGACATAATGGGATTCTAACAGCATGGTAGCACTAAGCTAACAGCAATTCATATGCACATTTTTGGCCATTTTACACTAAACATGGATATCTGAAGCTGAAATTAGCGTAAAAAAGCACGCACACCACAACTTTACATGTTAACATCACAGACGTAGGCTCAAAAAGAAGGTCCACCCAATGTTTAGGTCTCAAAATCAGTATTATATTGATGAAAATATGATGACATTATTAAACTATTCACAAGTTTTGACAGGTTTCTCTTTGAATACGCACTCATAATCCTCAGATTTGTCCACTCAAGGAAGGGGTCCGAAGCACAACACATTACAAAACATATTTCAGCACACTTCATGCAATTACACATTTCCACCAGAGAGGTCTCCAAATCCCCAAAACTTACATAGATAGGTTTAAAAATTCTCATTTATTAATTTCATGCAAAACATAGCAAGACACTACCATTCTCATGCATAAACATAGTTTTAATTTACTTTTAAATATGTGGACTGATGTGACATCCTACACTAACACCACTTAACATGGATGAGGTTGTTGTAGAAACGCAGCTGTTGAACACACTTGGGGAGGCACACTATGTGGTGAAACCTCAGGTTATATATATTTGACAAAACAGCTTCAGGTCTCAGGAAAAACACCATCATGTCTCAGCTCTTGTGCAAATGGACATCAGGTGAAGCTGCCTCAGGCAGAATGGCCTCGCACAAGGAGGCATCAGATATCACGACCTCAGAGAAAACGGCCTTGTAATTCCAATCTTTCTTAACATATTAACTAGAGTTTCATTAAAGGTTAAAGACAAGAATAGACTGCAACCACAACTTTTACTGAACTGTGCATTTATTGTGTTCTTCTCACATGCTATCAGTTTATTTCCTCCTACATCTGCTTCAGTGTTAGGAGCCATCTCAAATTTACTGAAAGAAAAAGTATTTTTTTTATTATTACTATTTTTAGACCCCTCCTCCCTTAACCCCGTTTAACCATTAATTGTGTTTGTCTTCAACACAAGAGGATTCTGTTGCCGTGCATAAGCCTTAGTGGAATAATAGCACAGAGCAGAATAAAGTTGAAATTAATGAAAAATAAACCCAATAGAAAAAAGTACTTTTTTTTCCTTTTTTTCACAGCATTTTTACTTGGCAGCTAGTTCTTCCTCTACTTTTCTTTAGGGGGTCAGCAACATGCGGCTCCTTCACTGCCCTGTTGCGGCTCCACAGCAGAATTAGATTTCTAGGTACAAATAAAATAATCCTTCTTTGCCTTAAAATAAAGCTCTGCTGATTGTTCAAACACAGTTTTAACAATAAAAGGTCTTAAACGATGGAGTGAATGTAGCTTATAACTGCTAATTCACCCTTTAACACCAAAGGTTGGCGCACAGAATGCTGGTCACCATAGCAACGACAACAATCTCACCTAGCTAGTAGCTAATGAAAATGCACAGAAGACGAACATCGATAATCTGGAGACAAACGGACTTATTTGCATTTATAAAGACTCAGCTGGTTGTCTAATATGTTTAATCTACAACGAGAAACTGTCAAACACTAAAAAGTCGCAAAGATGTAGTCAGCGTCTCATCTGCCAGCTTCTCATTCAAATGTTCCCGTTCCACCTTAAACGGCGCAGCGGTGACATTCTGGTGCCTCAGGCACCATTTAAGGTGGAAGGGGAGAATTCGAACAAGAAGCTAGCGAATGAAAAGCTGACTTCAGTCTCATTAAAATCAAATGTTGAGAGACGTTTTACTGAGCTAAACCTTAAAGCAGAGCAAAGTAAGTCTGCGTTTTCATTTATATTGTTCTTATACAAATACATCAGTACATACTGAGACATATTTACAGCCAAGACGGTAAAATGGACATAAAATGTTGTGGCTCTCAAGGTGGATTGATTTTTGTTGAAAGGACAAAACGGCTCTTCTTAACATTTGGGGTCAGCAACAAAAGCAACAAAAAAGCTCTACTCCTGGAACCTTCTGTGGATCATGTTTATGCTGTTCTAACAAACCTGATATAACCTGCCAGAGAATTATCAAGCTCTTCACGAATTGACACAGATGTTTGATCAGTCCTGCAATAGCCAGAGTCACACCTTATGTTCTGTCTGAATACGAGTCCAGTAACCACAGTCAGATTCCCAAGTATCTGATCTCAAGATGTCTCTGTCTCTGCCACCGAGTGCCATTGACCCATGCTCAGTTGGACAGCAGCTGGGCCCTGAGCCAGCACCACTGCATTAGAGCAGCAGCGGAAAGGCATCAGCATCAGTGAGATTTGTTTTTAAGAGATGAACACTGCCCACGGATGTCTGGTCTACAGTGCACACTAATGGTGCATTCAGGCCTTGTAAATTCATAATGTTTTAAAATTGACCCATTAGCAAATTGTGACTAGCAGTTGTTTGCATCTGGGTGGTAATCAGCAACTATGTATATAGTCAGAAGCATAAATAGTTGGGTGTTATTGTTATTTTTGGAGTTTTAAATTAAGTATTGAATATGAACTCAAAGCGCAGACTTTAATTTGAATTACAAATTAGGTAAACAGTGTAGAAATTACAACCACTTTTAGGGCTCAAAAGTAACTAGATAATTACCTATATAGCTGTTCTATGGCCACGTGTGTGTTATTTCCTCAGTATTTGACCTAAAAGAAAGCAGATGATTTAAATTGTGGCGTTTGTAAATGCTATATGTTGGGGGTAACTACTCAAAATGAAGACCAAAGCACTGTCACTGCCAGTGAAATGAGCCATCAGTAAGCTGAAAAATCAAAACAAACCCATCAGGGAGATCAAATCAACTTTTTGGTTCATTCTTCAAAAGAAAGAATGCACTGGTGAGCTCAGAAACACCAAAAGGCCTGGAAGACCACTGAAAACAACTGAAGTGGATGACAGAAGAATTCTTTCCCTGGTGAAGAAAAACCCTTTGACAACAGCTGGCCAGATCAGGAATACCCTCCAGGAGGTAGGTGTATCTGTACCAATGTCAACAATCAAGAGAAGAATAACAATACCTTTGTGGACATCAAAATATTTATGTATGGATTGAACTAATAAAATTGCTCACTACAAAAAAATCATTTTTTAACAATCGCCTGCCCCTACATGTCACACAAAAACACAGTCTATGGTTGTTGATCTATTTTGCACAAAGTAAAGTAGGCACTTCTTAGCAACACTGAGCAACACTGATCTAACAGCTAAAAATCTGGCTTGTGAGACCAATGCTGATGTTCAGATTTAAGACACAATAAAGTTTCTCTCTTCTAACTCTTGACCTAAGATTCTAACTCTTGTTACCAAACTGAGTGCAGTGGTCAAAACATGCAGGCTTGGCTACTGTCTCAGACAGACTCGAGTCATTGCTGACTTTTCAAATGAACTGCAAACTCAGTTGTTTGTGCATTTAATGTATGGCCAAGATAACGACTCCTATTTCCTTTCTTACAGATCAGTAAGGGACAACTAAACCCAAAGCCTCATTTATTTTGAAACACACTTTAATAGCATAATAGGACCATGGGTTGACAAACTCCTAGATACAAATAGCTTGTAAAGTCTATATAACTACATCGTCCTGACAGGCGAATCAGGTAGACAACAGGCCGACGAACCGTTAATGTTTAAATTAATGATGGGAAGCAGCGTGGTTTCAGGGAGGATCAGGATCTCAGGAATACCACAGCACCACCAGGGCAAGTGCATGCAAATGCCAACCTCACCAGGAGCACCTTAAACTGCTCATTTAAGCTCTGTACTTCACTATGTTTAAATTCTCTGGTGGAAATTTGTATAAAAGACTGAGGCCTTTGACTGATTAGATGAAGTTATTGGTTCTGGGGGAGCTACGAATGGAGTGTCTTAAAACTATTATTATTGTATTTGAAAAGGACTGACTTTTCAAAATGGCTGCACAATTCAATTGTTAAGATGTGAAGAAAGTCATTCAGAGTGGTCTGATGTGAAAAGCTCCCTTCTAGTAAGAATTCACAGCGGTGGTGACATCTGAATTAGACGTCTGAAGAGTTTAATTCCCTTAAAAACTCCCTCACATAATGTTATCACATGAGATGGTTACGAATACACTGCCTGATGCCCGAGACACTGTTTTACGATAGTTTTGAGATAATCTGGCCTAAAACATATATGTAACAGTCACATATGGTGGAGGGGTACATGTAAGACAAAACAGTCCCCAAAGAAAACTTCATTTTTAATTTAACCATTCTCATCATTACATATACAAACTCAGACACGTGTAGGTTCACTGGTGGTTTTGGACAGTAAATAAAATGGCTATATTTATGTTCAAGACAATGTGACCCCTGGTTCCTATCACCACCACTGTAAAGAAATCAGAGTCAGAACAAATCAAGTTTCTCTACAATTAACCATTTCACATCCGTCTGAAAGGCTTTGAAAGGCTTTGTATACAGTCTGAAAGGCTTTGTATACATTTTACAGAAGTTACCCAGAAAATTACACAGACATTTTGACAAAATGGTGGGCTTGCCCTTTAAGTGTTTCATAGAAATCCTATTCCACCATGTGATTTCTGCAGTCCGTGGACAGTTTGAACAGTCCATATTAGTGCAATACCTCCAGCTAACGGATATGAGCTCGGTAAACTACACCGCTGCCAAGTCCTCAACGAAACGACCACCACTATGAGCGACCGTCTGAAAAAACCCCATTTAGCAGGTCACAGTCTCAAACACTAGAGGTGGAGCGCTGCTCTGTTTACAAAGCACAGCAACAGCACGCCTTCGTCTCTCTCAGTGAAAGCGAAACGCTCACCGAGTCAAGTTATTTCACATAAACCAACGAGCTCTAAGTGTGTATTTGGCTACAGAAGCTAAAGGCGTCCGTGCAGTGAGCTTATTTACAAGAGAACAGCAGTGGGCGAGAAGGGTGCTTCAGTCAAACGGCCCAGCTTGGCAGAAACGGACAAAAAGCACGAAAAGCTTGACACTCACGGCAGCTGTCTTAACTGGAACAAATCATCGTCCATGGTGGTGCTGTTGGTCGCCGAGCCCGTTCCTTTGTTTCATTGCCGTTACATCGTTCGCAGCGAGCCGTGATTTTCAACACCATGGACAGCGAACGGCCATTAGACACACCGCGGGTGGGGGTTTTGTTTTCCGCCTATATTCCGCCGGACCCCGCCTCCTGCCCTTCGATTGGCTGCTTGTGTGGCGTTTCTTGTGCTCGGATGGAGAATGAGATACAAGCTGATACTAGCCATTTCTAGCGCACGAGGCGGGCAGCCATCAGCCAATCCAAGCGCAGGGGGCGGGGTAAATGCGGAATACAGGTGGGAAGGGGCGGGGCCCAGCTTGATTTTTGCTTCCCGTGCGGCGATGGCCAGTCGTGCTGAATCTCTACAAGGGTCAAAACGCCCCCGCCAGGCTGACGTAGGAGGAGTGGATCACCGCCACTAATCCAACTGGACACCAGCGGAGAGTAAACATAAACAACGTATACATCCACGAGGATGCCTGCCTGCTTTCACTCAGTTCATTTAGCTTTCAGACCAATGAGAAGAGGACCAGTGAGAAAAAGAGGAAGGAAAGTAAAAGAAAATAAAAGTCTGGGAATAAATGGCGTTATTTTTATTATCACCGTAGCAATTTTAGAATAATGTTGTTGCTAATAATAATAATAATAATAATGTCACACAATAATGTATTTTGATGCTTCAGGTTTAGGACTAGGTTTAGGATTAAGTTTGAAGGTTAGAATAAGGTTCAGTTTTAAGATTACATTTAAAAGAATTTATTAAATTTAAAATTCAGTTATATTTAAAGGACGTAGTTGAATGTCAAGGTGAGTGTCTACAAGTCATCTACAGTGAAGTATTTAAATAAACAGGCTTCATTATTATTAACCCATTCATGTCCAACAACTACATTTAGAATGAAAACCACAGAACTTGTTCTGATTGGGTCTAAAGTCATAATATTTTGTGGGATTGTGTAGATGGACATCTAACAGTGTCTTATTGTGACCACACTTATTACTTATTACACTTATCATTATTCAGTGTTTCTGAACTTTTTGGGGCCTTAAGCGGCAAAACAAAACAAATAATATATACGGTAAACCAAATAAATACTATGTGATCGTGGGCCCCCTGCTGGTTCGGGAGCCCTATTGTGTAACAAATATGCAGTCTTTGCTCTCTTTAACTGTTGGGTGAGTCACTCGTGATTGTAACTGGTCTTGTGTATGTATGGGATTTTTAGTTTTCTTCTGCAGATCTGATGTGAGCTCTGTTTAAAGCTCAGTGAGAAACATTAACCTTTACTTAATCCCTTCAGACTGAGCGTGCTGCTCAATTAGCTTACACCCTCCATCCTCTCAATCACTCACAGAGTACCCTCTTACTGCACACGCTTCTGACCGTCTGTCTGTCTGTCTGTCACGCAAACACGAGGACAAGGAGCGATATTAGGCAGCATAAAGGTGACACTGCATAGCCTGTAGAAAACAACATTGCGACAGTTATCATCAAGGCGGAGTAACAGTTATAGGATACTCGAGGCACCCTTGGTGTTCCTTAGCTCACCACACTGACAGAACCCTCTATGGTGCCGTGAGGAACCCTTTTAAAAAGGCCAATTCTCTCAGGAACTTTACTGAGGATAGTTTACAAGGTTCCTTGAGGAACAGTTTTATCCAGCATGGTCTGTAAACCCTTTGGATGCTTCAAGCAACCATTTTAGGTTGGAGAACTTTTGGGGTTTGGGGCCTACTAATAATGCATCTTGGATTATACATCTTGTATTTATACAGGTTTTTATTAAATGTTCAGTTTTGGATGAAAACATGACTGATTATCTGAGTGCTGCATTGTTCACAAAGCAGTGGTTTCGTTTTTTAAGAAATGCCAGTATCTATTCACACAATCATGGAGAACCACAAAAAGAAATTTTTATTAGTGTGCAAATACGAGTTCAGTCATGCTTTTCATGGATGTAGATGCTCACCAAACCTTTTGGTTACTCAAGGAACCTGATAGGTTACAAGAGAACTTCGAAGAAAATAGGCCCTTTCAGGCCTACAAGTTCTGCTTGGAAACCCCAGGTGCTTGAGGTTACCACTCAAAAGAAAAGAGTTCCTCTAGGAACCTACAGCTAAAGCTTGGTGCTTGACTTAATCCAGTGAGGTACTTAGAGGTTTCTGCAAGAGCTTGTAGACCAACAAGGGGGTTCTCCAGTAACATCATTATACTAGAAGTTTTTCGAGGCACCTAAAATGTATTTGTTGGTTCTTCAAGGAAATGATGATTCAGATGCATTGTGTATCATTTATTTTGTTATCTTAAAATATTAATAACGCAATTCTTTTCAAGTCAGTGACTCTAATATTATAACAAGAATTTAAACTGGAATGCACTGAGTTACTTTGTTACAGGAAAAAGTAATCACGTTATTGTAATGCGTTACCCCCAACAGTGGTGATCACAATACTTGAGGCACAATGCAATTCTATTGCAAATTATAAAGGTTTGTGATATGCTAAGTATTTTGATATGACATACTTTGATACACTGTGCTTTTAATCCACAACTATACCTGAGAAAGAAATCTTTCTATGTTTTAGCAAGTAAACATTCGGTTGTTCTCACTTCAATAAGGTTTTTTAAACCCAACATCACTGTAAAGTAAGCGAAACAGCCTTTACTCGACCCAAAAAACCTTCCCCTATTGCCACCACTGACAGAAGCCTTGGGCTCACAAGAAAGAAAGATTTCTCAGGAGCTTCCTGTGGAAAACATTTTATTAGTCTACCAATGGACTTAATACATATAGAAATATTAATAATGATATAATAAAACACTGATACTTGGGTTTCCATGTATCTATACTATTTCTTTTGTTCAACAAAAATATCATGATACTATGTTGTATTGATTGTTTTCCTTCACAACTACTGAATCACACTCCTACTCATCTACTGTTACCTACAACTCATGCTACATGTAAGTGAATTGTGCATGAGTGCATGAGTTGTAATGAGCAAAAACCGACTGTTTTCCCATTAGTTCTCTTAAAATAAGGCTTAATACTTTTACAAAAGACACAGTGAGTGTCATACTGCAGGATGTTTTACACTGATTGGACTGACATCTGATAGGAGCATCCAAAAAAACAACAAGTTATTAACATAAATGCATTCAATAATCTGTGTTTGGTATTCTGATTCACCATGTTACAAGTGCAATGAAAGTCAGTTTTGCATTCATTTCCAGAAGAACCAAGCTATTCAGGTACTGGAGGAATAAGATCAATGACACCCCCCTGCCAACTCCCTACAACCCAGCCTCTAGCTCATCCCTCACCACTGCCTTTCTATCAGCAGGTCAGCTCCCAAGGAGCTCATCTGTAGAGCTACTGGGCACAGCTTGGGACAGGAAAATGTCAGCAGGTCTAGATAAAAAAAACACACTGGTCCTTGTGTGATGCTGGCATGAGTGTATCAGTTATAGCAGTGCCGCAGGAGTTCTACACATATCATATGCTAGGTTGAGAGTGGACCTCTGCCTAGAAACATAGGCCAGGAGTGGTTCTGTGATCATACACTTGCAAATGATGAAGGGCAAGAGGATGGCTAACACAAACTGTGCATTAACAGATACAGTCTCTAACTGTACACCATCAAGGTGGTGCTACAAGGGAAGGCTTGTATGTGCGCACTGGCAATAACTGATGCTTCATGGGTAATATTTGACAAAACATGAAACAAAAATGTCCTACAAGCACTACAAAGCAGCCTTTACACCATTGCTAGTAAGTCCTGAATTGATTCTTGATTGAGTGACACCAACAACCTCAACTCTTCTATGCACTGTTGAATTAAAGCATGAGTGTTTGAGCCTGATGACCTGTGGTCTCCAATGCTGAGCAAGTCTAAGATCTCTGAGAAGCTGGAGTGTTCGAGGGAGGACTGTTTCAACTGTCTTCTGAACAGGTCCTTTGTCAGATTTATTGCACTCTGCACAATCACGGAGGGTGGATACTTGTTGAAAGCATAGTCTGCCAGACTCAGCTCGCAGACCTTGCGGGCAAAGCATTTATATTTCTTCATAGTGGAGAGCTGGTCCTCAGTGAGTTTCCAGCCCTTGCACTTTTTGCCCTTATGCACTCTGATGATCTTAGCATCCTCTTCACTAACTCTGTGCCAGAATAACTCCCGATTGATGAAGTAGTCGAGGAAAAAAGCGAGGGTTGGTGCAGCCAAGCGAAAGTTGAGTCTGACAAGAATAAGGCATTCAAGGTTGCAGAGCTGCTCTCTGGAGAAGGAGTTGCAGCAGAGTGAGAGCAGCTGCTTGATGCGAGGCGAACACACCTCAACCTGATGGATATAAAAAGAAAAGAAATCATTATAATACAGTTTTCAACATCATGGATACTGTTAGAGCTGGATTCATTTTGAAAACAGGTTTAGCAATGCAGAAAAATAACTAGCCGATTTGTACAGGTTAAGATAATAATAATGTCCCCAAATTCCCACAAATAGCATTTTGGGAGTTCAGACCATGCCTTTAACATGTGGTGGTAGTATGAGGGAAGACTGATTGAGGGAGGGGGGAGAACTCTGAGAACTTGGGCTGGAGTTCTGGACAGCTTCTGCCTGTAGTTAAAATGCATCTAATATGTATTTAGTCATAGCTTAATTACAATTTAAATATACATAAGTTGTTCCAAAATAATACATTTAGTATGTCTTAAAGCGTTCAAAGTGTCAACATTAAAAGTATATACTTTTCATACACTTTTGAAAAGGGCACATAAATGCATTTTCTTTTATAAAGCTAATCTAGCTCAAATCAACAGGGGAGAGAAAACATGTAACACCTATGTAATGTCCATGAAACATGGGTACTTCTGTGTGACACTTCATCACCAGCAGTTTATTGGTCAGAAAATGTCAGATTGTCTATCTTTCAGAAAGGATTTTAAAAAGAACATATTTTCTCAAACAAACCACTCATTTTTCCTACTGACAACAACAGTTAAACTTATAAGGGAGCTGAGTTTTATAAGTGTGCTTAATCTTGTTCTCAGACCTTTTTTCCTGACTCATTTGCCTAGGACTTTCTCCCTGAGGATCCAACGCCTGAGACACAGTAAATGGAATTCTCTTTTTAAAAACATAAAAAAAAAAAAAA
>JAILXH010142057.1:71048-83829 GCA_023558415.1 Piaractus mesopotamicus
GGTCAAATTTACTTTTTGTACAGTTTGTAACAAAGATCACTGAATGCAGCTGTATTTTTGTGATGTTGCATGACGCTTGAGTGGATTCAGAGTTTGGGTCACCATAGCTGGTTGACACAAGGAAAGCTCCAGTGATCTCTATATTGAAGTGACCAGCATCCAAACAAAAAGACACGGTTTAGAGTCCTGCAAAAGTAAAGTCTTTAAAGTGACTTGACTAATTTCCAGAAGTTACAAATGAAGAGTAGATTCAAAACAGCTTGGGTACCTACGTCTGTTGGCTGAAAACTCTCAATACAGCAAAATATTTACAAAGTATTTTGAGTAATTTTTTCCTGTTCTTAATACCAAGGTTTATATCAGCTATAATTACCAAAAAATACATTAATATATTGATAAAATAGCATTTAACAATTTTTCTTTTGCTACAGGTTTTGCTGTGGTACTTTTTGTGATTCCTATATGGTTCAACCTATATGCCCTCTGTATTTAAAAGTGAAAGAAAGAAAGAGTGCCATCTAGCTGCTGCCACGCAGACAAAGGAAGGCTGAGGAAAGCCTCAGCTTGGACAAAAGAAGTCCCAGCCTGGGCAGCAAATTAGCCAACTACCTAGCGAGTTAACTGAATAAGCCAGCTGGCTAAAGTGTAGGTGAAGCAGCTCACATTAATGTTAGATAAAAATCTGTTAGCTCCTCTGTTTCAGAGATACTGCAGTTACATAATTAAATAGTTAGATAATTAATCAGCTTGATAACATAAATCATTCTGTGTGTGTGTGTGTGTGTGTGTGTGTGTGTTAGATAATCTTAACTCTAACCTTAGCCCCACCCAGCATTTGGTCTACAGGACTGCAACTGGATACTACTGAAGTGATTCACTGCACTTTAACTTCATACTCACTATTCTGTTCCACATCCAATGTGCTGGAGTACAGTCAAAACTTGTGCGAATGTCCATTTATTGATGAATCTTCTCAAATGACTATCTGCATATATAATATACGGTTCCTGTTAAAAACCACCTGAGATTATTATTTTGTGCTCAGTTTAGCACAAAATCTTGTTACCAGTGGTACCAGGCCAATTCAGACAAGGTGACAGTTGGTAAGTGGTCAGTGTCTCTTCATAGCTGCTCATGTTGTGGCTACAACATCTGTCAAGGATTCTGTTGTGTCATCCTGATTTCACATGTAATGACCCAACAACTGTAGTGGTACTTTCAATGTGTGGATTGAAAATATGTAACAAACAATACTGTGTAAAGTAGTCACCCTAATTATTTCAATATTATAGGAATTATTTCTGCAGAGATTAGATATTAGATAATTCACTTATAAAAAATGTATAAAATGTATAAAAAAGGGAAAGTCAAAAGAAAATAAGTGAAAAAGCAAGAGTTTTCCAAAGAAAATGATTAAAAGCTCCAGAGAAAATGGGATCCCTAACAACGACCTGCAAGACCTGGTAGACCACCAAGACTCTCAACATCAATTAAACAGTACTTAAAGCTTTCATCTTTGAGAGAGAGGAGAAAATCAAGCTGCTTCAGATCTGAAAACACCCACAGGTGTTTCTGTCCATCCTTCCACTGTAAGAAGACAACTCAGTGCTATGAATCTTAAAGGATGTGTAGCTGTCAAGTAGCTGTTACTGAGAAAAAGAATGAAACTTGCTAATCAAACAAAGAAGCTGCTGCTGTTCTCAGAACAATGGACTGGCCACCCCAGAATCCAGACCTTAACATCACTGAATGTCTTTAGGATTTGGATCATGAGAAGCAGAAAAGACTGAACACTCAGAGGTGTGGAAAAATATCTCTACTTAAAAACTGAAAGCAAGTCTTCTGAAAAGGAAGGACAGTATATTGAAAACAAACTGTAAGAAATATTACAACAGCTATTCAAACAGAGGTGAGTCACAGGCAGTCACTTACATGTTTCGTTGCGATCAATAAGGACGTGACACCCAGCAGCTGGAAGCAGTCCGCAGCCACGGACGTGGTGACCAAAAAACGGTCCATGATGTTCACGGCCAAGCAACAGGATTCAAAGGAGAGGCTGAAGTGTTTATAGACAGCTATGAGCCAGCTTACCAGCTTGCAGCGAGCTTCAGCCGTAATCTGTGAAAATATGTTCAGCACAGCATGAGGTGGACGCCACAGCTCATGAGTTTGGAATAAGTTTGTTCAATAAAAAAAAGCCAGTTTTGTTACAAACATAAATAAAGAAATGAATAAATGACTGTGATATGATTCTAGTACTTTCCAACTTTACAGGTTCCAAATACGTTTTGTTTCCAGTCATCCAGAATGACAAATGCAGCTATAGATGATTCCAAAATGCCAAAACTAACCTCGACACATTTACTGAATGGCTGTGGCCTGATCTATTCTTGATTATTACATTCCTAAGATCACCCCGGGTCAGTTGATCTAATGTTTTTGTTATTGGATAATAGTGACCTGTGCATTTATACTGACTTGTACAAGAAAATGTGTTAAAGATATATTTTGTGTGTGTTGTGTGTGTTGTGTGTGGTGTGTGTTGTGTGTGTGTGGGGGGGGGGCGGGATATAGAGAACAATATATTTAGTTTTAAGAGGATTAAAAGTTTTTTTTCTTTCAAAGTAAAAAAAATTAATAGAGTTTTGAGGCAAAAGACCACCTTTAGTACTTACACTTACCAATTAAATGTTAAATGCTATTGCTTTGTTTAAAATGGAATTGTTTTAATAATAATAATAATAATAATAATAATAATAACTAAATTATTTTACATAATATCAGCATGTAACTAATATAATCACAATAACTATTTAATTAATTAACAAAATTGACATTCTAAGGGTTTGTATTTTACTTTTTTTGTCATAGCTTATTAAATAAAACATAAATTGATTGGTGTTTCAATTTCATTTTGTAATTTGATTAACAACTAATTTCTGAAAATGTAAAACCTAGAAATGATTGATAATAGTGGGGTAAGATGCCCCTTTATAAGATTTTCTTTTTTGCGCTATAAAAACAAAACTACCTTCTGTTTGTGATAAAGTTATGCACAGATCTTTTTTAAACCCACGTACGTAGTTTTCACATAGATTCTGACATTCATTTATTTGGGATTTGTTCTTAAGTAAGAACAGAATCTATGCTCACTCAAATAGTTCTGCGGTTTAAGAACACGTCATGAAGTTGATGTAGACTTTTTCATAGGATTTTTCCAAGAACAAATTTAAGAAAAAAACTAGGAAGATATTGGTTAATGAGGCCCATTGTTCTTTAGGGGGTGCAATTCCCCTATATATCAGTGTTTCCCAGCCCCTGTCCTGGAGTACCCCTGTCCATTTTACTGTTTTCCTGCTCTAACACACCCACTTCAACTTGGAAGGGCTTCTTAATGAGGGAGGCTGGGCTTCCTAAAAATATTAATTTGAGAAGGTAGTGCAAGCATCACACTAAAGACAGTAAACACTGTCACTACCAGTTATGATTGTCTTAACGATAAGATGCTTCTGGGACACTGGGCCTTGATTATTTGGGGTGCATTAAATGTGCAGGACAGGGAGACCTTCAGGACCAGGACTGGAATTCCCTATAGTAGTACATTCTCAAATAATACAGTAATGAATGTGGGACAGGTTCAATACTGTCTAAATATACAGTTATAAAAGGCTACATTCTAAACACAAAAGGGCTCATATAGTACCAGAAAGGGTCCATGACCTGCAACAACAGTGGAAAATTTTTTGGTGCTTTACAGAACCAATTTTTAGAAAGCTTTTCCATCATAGAGAGGAACCATGTAATCACACAAAGAACTGTTTAGGCATTCTAATAGTTATTTGAGTGTTCATAGTTCTATATACAACCATTGCCTTTACTAAAGAACCCTTCACTGTCACAAAAAGGGTCTTGTACATGTACATTTTAGCCCCTAAGTTACAATGTAAATATACCCTAAAAATACAAAGTGCTGCTTGCCCAATTATGCATCTTAAAAGAGATTCCACCAATTTACTACATTTCTGATTAATTCAGTCCTTGAGAGTTTTTATATGTAATGTTGATGATGGTAAAATAGTCAGAAGTCATCTCTGGAGACTATTTGGCTTACAACCCTGTGTGTATCCCTCCGGCATGAATAGATTTTAATAAATGGGTTCAAATACATTTTAAGCCAAAACTTTACCACAAAACTATCATTAAACAATATAATTTAGATATCGGGCAGCATATTCTTTTCTGTGATGGAGCTTTCACAGGTGGACGTTTGGTTCCCATCAGCACCACTGTTAACAATTCTGACTCGGCGAGTCTCTCTAGAAGAGAGCATTTCACACCAAACCACTAGAAGAATGACTTCTTTTACATCTTAACCATTTAATTATGTAGCAATTTTGAAAAATCAGTGAAGTTCCCCTTCAAATGAGTTTTTAATATTCACTTTTCTCAGTGAAAGATATATATTTTTACCGTTTCTTAAAATAATAGACCTAAAGTCATAGCATGCTGCATGGAGTCAATGCAAACATGAAAAAACTCAGCTGCAACTGCATATGGTGCAATTAAGTTGCCTAACTAAAGTTACTAAAGAGTAAGAGTACTGCGAGTGCTACCACATTTAAGGGCGTACCTGTGGTTGACAAGCCAAACAATTAACAGCAAGGAATTTCTTCTCGTTGTTTTTCTGAATTATGAAGCAGCTCTCGTCGTAGTTCATCTCATGGCAGTCAGCTGTCAGTCTCTCATTCAGCTCTCCTGTCCGCGGCGTTGTGAAGAGTTTAGATGGAGAAGGGCTCTGGAGGTCCTCTTCGAAGCCTGAATCACTAAAAGTGGACATATTTTGGCTGATATTAGCAGTAGCCCGTCGGTCAGAACCGAATTCTCTTCAACGGGCTTTACGTTTGTTCGTCTGTGGCTTTCACAGCTCCGGAACATCACCTTGTTGTTATGGGGTGACGTGCTAACCGAGGTGTCGTTTCTTTTTCCACCTGTATTCCAACAAACTCCGCCTCACTGCCGGTAAATGTGTAATACTAGCCAATCGTAGCGCGGGAGAGGCGCCAAAGTGAGCCAATCGTAGCTCAGAGGGCGGGGATTGTCTGAATGCGGGCGGGAGAAAAGGGACGCTGCTTTTCCCGGGTCACTTAGCGCGCATTGCCTGACCTGAAGCCCCGCAGCGTTTTAGTTGCCCCGGCAACTCACCTTTAGGAGGGGCGTAGCGGCTTGTGACGCGTCCTGTGTCGCCTGAATGTCGACTGAAAAACATCATTCACCTCAAAACTACAGACGAAGCTTCGAGAATGTTTTCAGTCAGTTACTCATAAGATACTAATATCAAGTCAAGTTAAAGGGGAATTCCATTGATTTTTCAAAATTTCTGCACAATTCAGTGGTTGAGATGTAAACAAAGACATTCAGAGTGGTTCGATGTTAAATGGTTCATTGTAGAGAAACTTACAGATTCAGATTTCTTTACAGCGGTGGTGATAGAAACCGGTGGTCCCGATGTCTACAATGCAAATGTCGCCATTTTATTTACTATCCAAACCCACCAGTGAACCTACATGTATTTTCTAAATTTTATATGTAAAGCTGATTATGGCTAAACAGTGTTAAATCTGAAAAAAAAGAGGAACTCTTTGAGGACTATTTTGCTTTAGAACTCCACCGTGAATGGAAAATAAACATAAAAAAACAGTGTCTCAGACATTAGGCTGAGTATTCATAGCCAATTCATGTAATAACTTTCTATGCTTTTAGCGGCATTAAACTTTTCGGATGTCTGGTTCCTAACACCACCACTCTGAACAATTCTGACTCTGTACGTTTCTCTAGAATTAAGCAGTTTTAGACCAAACCACTCTGAATGATTTCGTTGACATGCTAAATATTTAATTATTCAGAAATTATGAAAACTTGGTGGAGTTGCCCTTTAAATCTATCTTTATTATTTCACTAAAGGCTAAAAGCTATGCTAATTTAAAGATATGTTCACACACAAAAAGCAATGTTCACACACAATCAATGACAGTTAAACAAACAAACAAACAAACAAACCATTTAACCGCTTCTAAACTTTAATAAAGATCTTTAGGTTACCTCATAAAATGTTCAACAAAACAATATTTCTTCGATTAGAAAAAAAGACTTTTAGCATAATATCATACTGATGGTAGACTCTTTGTTTGGAGAAAACCTGGAGGAGAATTCCAAAAAGACTGCACTGATTTAGAGGGCCCGTATCATAATTTTTTTGTGTATTTCATTTTGTCCCCTGAGGTCCACTTTCAAAGTTTTTGTGGGTTTTATGTATCAAAAACAATTATAATTGATTTTTACATCTCCATTTTCCAACCTCTCTTTAGCCCCAAGAATTAAACAGGCTATTTTTGTTATTGTGCCAAAGACCAATAGCCTATATGTAAATGAGTTAGGATCTGGTCTGAAACAGGCTGGTCTGAAACACTCTTTATAACTTCAGTGTGAGTGGCTGGGGCTAAACCGCTGTAAGTGCTTGATTCTCCATTTTTGACATTTTTTTACAGAATGTGGAGCCTTTTTCATTGTGTTAAAATTTCACAATAAATCAACCAACAGAAATTCTCTAAATTACTTGGGAAAAAATCTTTTCACTTTAACTTCCATTCTAAGTTCTCCTGGGAGGTTACAGTTTTGGAGATATGAGATTCTGAGACATCACAGAAACAGTGGCTGTGTTTCCATATAAGGACTGTTTGGACTAGGGAGTGATTGGCTTGTGTTGAAACTTTAACAGTGTTACAAACTACATTAAACTCTTTTATTTTAAAAAAGTGAGGAAAGTTCAGTTTTCCGTGTTATGGGCCCTTTAAGCCACTAAAAGATGCGAGTAATCAGATTTCTAGTGGTTTATCAAATGTAGCCTTTATGACATCATTTACTGTTATGCTAATTATGTAGTAGCCATCATCAGTTGTTCTAGGTGTGCAGGTGACTTTAAGTAAAATTTCTCCCTGAAGTGTGATTTTATGAACAATGAGGCAAGATTTTTAAATGAAACTCCAAAAAAAATAGCATAAGAAGCTAACCAAACAGCAAAACATGTTCAATACAACGAGCCTCAGTGAACATTTTTAAAAAGCTTCAGAACTCTGCAATATGATAAACTCACCAAAAAAGAGAGAGGACCATCAAGCTATGTATGGATTTAAGGTAACCGCCGCATTACCATCACCAAAATAGCTTGTTCTGACAAACACGTCATCTATGTGTAGCAATGAACACTGTTAGCTTCTTCAGACGGCTAACACCAATCCCTCTACAACTTCAGTCAAAAAGAAAACTGCTGTTATCTACATCAAACAGGGCTATTCAATTGTCTCAGCTGTGTAATGTGCTCAGCTTGATCCCTATCTAATGATGTATCTTGAAGATGGGAGAAATCTTTGAGAAACTACAGCTGAATTTTGGGAGAGGGCTGTTATGAAGGGTTAGCTGGTGAGTGCAGAAAGAGGGCAGACAGCTAACCTACTGCAAGGAAGCTGAATATCGTATTGCAGCTGTATTGTTGTCTTCAAATCACCTTTAGAGATAGAATGTCACTCAAACTACAGAAGAGTGAAAAGAATAAAAAACTCTGGTGTTCATTTTGTGCTGAGTAAAGACAGAATCATTGTTTTCTTTACAATTTTGTTCGACAAGCGAGCGCTGCGCTAATGCTAGTTTGGTTGTATTTTTAAGTGGCTAGGCTAGCAGTCAGGATTTGTTGACACCACAGAGATTCCTAATTGTTGTAATGTAATTGAGCAATGTATGCGGGGTATTGACAGAATGTTGCTAAAAGATGAAAACGATACAATATTGTGAATTCTGTAAAACTGATGAGGGTGAGAGATGTTGCACTACAGAAGACTGCATAACACAACAAAAACACGTTTAAGGGACATGAGAGTTGTAGCACCTCTATGACTCAGTGGTTATTTTGTCTATACCATCAAAACTTCGATATGTTACATATTTTTCTGTCAAGATGTCACAAATTTACTTTGAAAATGAGTTTTGTAATGTAAAGAGTTACAAAATTAGCAAAACGTGTACTTTCCCAAATTTTTCAAATAATCGTAAAATGAAATGATAACATAAAAGATAAAAAATAAAAATGTATGTGTTTATTTATTTATTTTATTTAATAATTTTATTTTACAGTCATGTGCAATAATTTGGGCACCCCTTGCCAAAGTATGTTTTATTGATTTTCTGAGCCAAAATCAGTACAATCCTCTACAAAGAACATATTTCTGCAAATTTCAATGCACAATTACTGTTTATTTGCTAAATTCTGCAAATCAGAAGCAAATAGATATGGCCTGTGCATAAGTTATTATTATTTTTTATTTTTTTCCCAATATGTTAAACACAGTAAGTAAAACGAAAATGTGCACTAAACTTTATGTTGCTTCTTGTAGAGGATTTGTTTACTTAGTTTCACTCAGAAATTCAGCAAAACAACATTTGGGATATTTGAACTTTTTCAAATGACTGTACCCCCTTGCAGCTTATTGCTGACTGCAGAAATTGAATGTGTTCAGATTTCAGAACTGCTGGCTCAGCTGGAGTTGTGGACACTCACCAAAACACAACACCCACCAACCCACATTTCACTTCCCCCAAATGCCTCAAAGAAAAGATTTGCAGTGTCGGCTCTAGATCTGTTGCCAGAACGCATTAAAAAGCTCTGTAGCCGCCAGAGCGGAAGACATTATCAGCAGAGATCAACTTCTGCTGCTGTGACAGATCAGAAGAAGGTGGACCAGGAGGAAGAGAGAGGTACATCCATTCCTCCAGCACCCCCTGACCACAGCTTTCATCCTCACATCACCCTGTGGAAAGATGTGGATGGTGAATCCACTCGGGACCTGCACCAGAGAGATGTTCTCTCCTCTCAGTTTCTAGGAGTGAAGAACCGGCCCAGCAAAAATTCACAGACCATCTTACCTGCAGTCAAAAATAAGTCCGTCTGTTACGGTAAGACAAAGTAGAAATTTCAACATTGTTGTATGGAACTTTTATACCCTTAAGAGTCTCTATACGGGCCCACTTTTCAGTTCTTCACTCTCTTAACCACATACCTTTATTTTTATTATGATTTACGTAGGTGTGCTTATTTTTTTCCGCTCTTGATGCCCCCTAATTTTACACAGAGCTCAGATTCATCTGGGATTCAAAGGGTGATAACTATTAACTAAAGGGAGACTGACCACATATGCGCTCTTTGATGAACTCACAGTGCTTCCAGGACAGGATGCGTTAGCCATCAAGTGGGCAATGATCATACTGACTACTTAAAAATTCATTTTCACAGGCAAGGGAGTTTTTCAGATCACATAATACGTCTTTATGTATTAACGTCACACACAAAAAGTCCAGTTCAAAAAGACGGTCCAGCTTGATGTTTAGGTCTCAAATGCAAAGTCAACCTTACTCTGGTGAAGATATAATGACAACAGTAGACAATTGACTAACATCCTCAGAAGACACGGCCTTCACCAAGTTTTAACTTGTTCTCTTTGAATACTCTTTCAGTGCACTCACGATCATCAGACTTATCCTCTCGGGGAAGGGGTCCAAAGCCCATGTTACAAAATGTTCTTCCGCAAATAGCATGCAATTACCCATTTCCACCAGAGAGGAAATGTCCCTAAATTCACACATTTAACACGCACAGAACAATGCAAAAACTCAAATATGTAGATATAGAAAAAGAACAGCAACAGCTGGAAAAAATACACTAAAGAAGCTGAAAATAGATAAATTACACCTCATAGATTACTTCATTGTGATGTGCTGTATCAAACCATGAGCTGCTAATTTAGCTAACTAGCAGAGCAACTGAATATGGTGTGTGCAGTTTTGATTATTTTCAATTGTTTCATGCAGCTGTTAAGTTAGTTACCCCTTAATCCTGCTAATCTGTCTATAAATGCCCCTCAGTGAAAGTGATAAGGCACTTTCCATGTACTTTCCTGTTTAATGTGTTAACAAAACAGCACGCAATTCTACACTGCAGTATTTGTACAGCCTTCTGCAGAAGCCTAATAACTGTTTTCTGTGATCACTAAATTGTCTTTTGATCTAAAATAAAATGCTTTAAGGGGAGTTCCACCGATTTTTCAAATGTTCTGCGTAATTCAGTCATTAAGATGGAAACAAACTCCATTCAGTTTGTTTTGATGTGAAATGGTTCATCTGTAGAGAAATTTACCAACATCACAATGTCCACCACTGATCCTACATGTTGTCTCCTGAGTTTTTTATATGTAATGTTGATGATGGTAAAATAGTGGTGAATATGAAAAAAACTTTACACTGCCTGAACATTTAACGAACATTTAATGAACATTTAATGAAGAAAGGTTAAAGGGCACATAGTGTTCGTAGGTTTGTGTGGCCTCATGTACCAAAAACAGTCCTAACTCATTTTAACCATTTTCCAACCTCTCTTATTTATGCCTTGTGTACTGTGTACTGTTTTGTTACTGTGACTTTAAGACCGATATATGTAAATAGCCTCTGTTCTAATGGGCGGTCCTGTATTGTGCCTTCTTCAAAGAGCTGTCTGGACTGAAACACTGCTTATAACTTCAGTGTGAATGGGTGGGGCTAAACTGCTAAAGGCTGAAGTGGCAGATGAATGTAAATAGTTTGTTTTCAATGACTTGACAAAAACAGTGAACTCAAAACGTTTTTTTTTTTTTAGCTTAAATGTCGTATGGGGATGGTATTGGCTGAGGAGAGAGCAATTCATTTTGAAATGTTAAGTTTTAATAGTACATCAGACTCTCTCATACGTTTAAAAGCAGTTCAGATGTAATGCACCTCACTCACAATTTAACCGTGGATTTCTGTAGATTTTTGCTCATGATGATATTTATAATCTACATTTCCATTTCCTTTTGGGTTTTTTTTAGGAGGGGTGAGTTTGACCTACTTTGCTGACCTGAAGGATTTAGAGAGAAAACTGTATACAGGAGCTTCATGGATGTCAGCAGGCCCTCAGATCAGCCTTCACGACCACACAGTGACCAGACATGACCAGAGACAAGGCTGCAAAGCCTCTCACAAAAAGATCCCTAAACAATCCAACACTGAGAAATTTGCACACCTCTCCCCTCCTCTTATCAACAGTAACCACATTTACTGCACCGAGTTTTCAACCAAATAAAGCTGTAATAAGGCAACAAATCAGTGCTCTTCTATGACTCCACAATAGGGATGACGTGAACTGGGTACCATGATGCATGTTTTGGGAATGCGTTTGCATCAAAAACATCTTGAGTTATGTTGTTGATTTCAAAATTATTAAACAGTAAGCGTTAAAGGTTACAAACTAAAATATAAAATACCATGTTTTTGTACCATTTTCAATTTAATACAAAAACAGAATTTACCACTGCTTTCTGTTTCTATTAGCACTTCAGACACTGTCCCTACTTTCTGGGGGGTGTAGAAAGTGATCTATGACCTATAGAAAGCATGTGTGATTTGACTGGACCTCTGCTCACTTCACCCATGCCTACTAGTGAATCTAGACTTAACTCAAAAATAAACCAACGGGACACAAGGCCTTGCTTTTTGACAGATATAAGCATCTTCTGCAGCTGGTATGGACTGAAACATTGATTACAATGGAAGCATTGTTGCCACAGCAACAGCACACAGCAAATCCTATAAGTCATACAACAGGGCAACAGCAGACTATTCTGTATATGCATCAAGTAAGAGACTCAGCATTTATGCATATAACTGTACATTTATTGTGCGTTAAAAGACAAGAGTTTACATTCTTTCTACATATACACACACAGCATCCTCAGTTTTTACAACCACAGATGAGATTTTACACAGACTCTTTAAAACATAAGCTCTTCCTGTGCTGAGCTCCAGAAACAACACAAATCCAATTCAAATCATTACTTTAATAACTTCTATGAGAACCTAAGCAGATTTACATTACTCTCTACAGGCAGTGATGTGCACGACGCTTACCTGCATCTGAAAACAGGTTTATGTGGATGAAGCATGATGTTTGGCTTGTTATTTTCCAGGACAACTGTATGTGAAATGCTTTAATTGGAACACAAAAACACTCAGGCTGGTTTATTAGGGACACCTACATAGTATTGTATTTTATGAGATCCATTTACTATATACATGCACACTGCAGTTCTAGAGTTACAGACTGTAGTCCATCTGTTTCTCTACATACCTTAACCCTCCTTTACCCCGTTCACCAGTGGTCAGGACTCCCACACGACCACCACTGAGAAGGTATTATACAGGTGAAAATTATTCTCAGCACTGCAGCGACACTGACATGCTATGAAGCAGTGCTACTAACGTTTTTAAACAACAGTGTGTCACTGCTGAACTGAGAATAGTCCACCAACCACAAACATTCAGCCAACAGCATCCTGTGACCACTGATGAAGGACTAGAGGATGACTAACAAACTGTGCAGCAACAGAGTAGAGCTTTCAGAGTGGACAATGAATGTACACTGCTGTCTAATCCACTCATTACAGACAGGCCTGGTAATTATTACATCACCTCATCGCACTTATTGGATATTTTACTTATTTAAGCTGACTGCTTAAATAACTACTTTCCACAAAAGTCTGAACAGCCCTGTAGAAAAAGTGAAAATAAGTTAACACATCCTCCACAGAACACAAATAATAGGTATGGCATATATTTGGTATATTTTTGCTAAGTTTAAAATATTGGGGGGGGGGGGGGGGGGGGG
>JAILXH010142081.1:2405-12717 GCA_023558415.1 Piaractus mesopotamicus
TTTCTTCTCCCCTTCTTCCCCATCCTCTGTGTGCTATCCTCTAGCTGCCCCGCTGATGAGCCTGTGGGAACTTGCCTCTACATTGCTGGAGCCTTGTGCCCTCTGCTGGATGAGACGTGTCATTAACAATACATGTTACAATATAGAGTTGCCAGTATATTAGTCTATACTGGCAGTCAAAAAATGTTCTTATGCATGTATGTCATACCCTGGGGTGCTGGTCCTGGAGATCTTCCACCCTGCAGACGTTTGCTCCTACCCTAATCTAACAGACCTGATACAGATAATCAAGACCTTCAGGAGCATCTGAATATTAGATGCAGGTGTGTTGGAGCTGAACTTTCCAGGCTGGTAGATCTCCAGGAGCAGGATTGAGCATACACTAATATTCACTTGAAGCCCCAGGGAACCTAAATGGATGTTTTCTTTGTAAACTGGCTGATCTTGCTTATATTGGCAAACAACATACATGTACAAACTGTACCCTATGAATAACACCCCAGTGACCAATACATCACCAATGCATTTCACCAAAATTCTTCTCAAAACTAGGCAGTCCTAGTCTTGGTTAACACTTACAGAAGAATTGCCCTCAGCTATCACAAGGCAGATGTGCATTGTCCTGTGCCTCTGAGGTCCAGAAGTGAATAAGAAACTTACATTCTTTAGGATGTCACCAAATAAAAACTGGATAATATTTTTAGCGGGCCATGAACATAGATTGTGAGTCTTGGACTAAGGAATGCCAGTCAAGCATGCTTACTGAAGTACCCATAGAATCACACCCAGACAGTTTTCAGATAGGTCTCATAAGTGGTTTATGTTAAGTGTTTCCTCCTATTTCCTTGTTTTTTGTTGTTTTTTTTTTCATCCAAACTTTGCTGGATGTTTAATACAACAATCAATTTTATTACAAATCCCATTTCTGGAAAAGTTAGGACATTTTGTAAAATGCAATAAAAACACAAATCAGTGATTTGTTAATTCTTTTGAACCTTTATTGAATTGACAAAAGTACAAAGAAAAATTTCCAGTGTTTTCACTGACCAACTGACCAAGCCATGCCATTGTAGCTTCTGCAGAATGAGGCCTGGCACTGTCTTGCTGAAATAACCATGCAGTTCCTCGGAAAAGGCAGTGTCTTGATGGCAGCATATGTCTCTAAAATCCCAATGCCTCTGTGTCAATGGCACCTTCACATATATGCAGCTCTGACAAACTTTGGCTTTTGCACCTTTCACAGATAAAAGTCTGGATTGTCCCTTTGGTCTTTGGCATGGAGAACTCTAGGTCCATTTTTCCCAAAAATAAACTGAAATGTGGGTTCATCTGACCACAGTACACATTTCCACTGTCTTTCAGGCCATCTGAGACAAGCTCAGGCTCAGAGAACTCACTGCTGTACAGAATTGATTGAAGGCTTTCTCCGTGCATAATAAAAGTTTTAAGTTGTGTGTCCTGATGCAGCAGCTGACTGTGTTAGGGACAACAGTTTCCCAAAGTACTCTCAAGCCCATGTGGCTATATTTAACGCAGTAGCATGACTGTTTCTCATGCAATGCCATCTGAGGGCTCAAAGGTCACGCACATTCAGCAGCACACATCCAGCCTTGCCCTACACAGACTGAGATTTTTCCAGATTCCCTGAATCTTTTCACAATATTATGTACAGTGGATGGTGAAAGACTTAAATTCTTTGCAATCTTGTGTAGAGAAATATTCTTTTTAAACTGTTTGACAATTCTCTCATGAAGTTTGGCACAAAATGGTGAGCCATGGCCCATCTTTGCTTGTTGAATGTCAGTTAAAGAAAATGTGAGCATCTACAAAGAATGTACATTTGGAATATTAAAAAGCCATTTCTTGCCTGCAAAGACTGAGCCTTTGGTGAATGCTCCTTTTATACCCAATCATGAAACCCTCACCTGTTATCAATTCACCTTCTTACTGTGGAGTGTTTCAAAGTGGTGTAACTTGAATATTCTATAAGCTTTCCACTCTTTTTGCCCTGTCACAAAGGTTTTTGAGTGTGTTACATACATCAGATTCTAATTTTTTATTGCATTTCACCAAATGTCCCAACTCTTCTGGAAATGGATTTCATTTCACACAATATTTTGAATATTTTACACTGTGTTCTCTGGGACTGTTGTGGTGGAGGAAAGCCAGAACAAATGATAGATATTCCAACAGGACAATGCAAGATGCCACACAGTACAGCCTCCTTAAAGCGTGTGGGAACAGAGTAAAGTTCCAGTGATTTGTTGAATAGGTCTATGAAAATCGGTGCTAATTGATCACGGCAGAGCTTTAGGGTGGATGGTTAGACTAAATCTGGCCCAAGAGCATTTCTCTCCCTTTGTCCTCTGGAAAGCCTATTGATGTCCATAATGATGGCGAGACAAGCAGGGGGCAGGGGTGAGGTAGGAGGGCAGGGGACTCGAAGAAAAAGGCTGAAGATTGTCCTTTGCACATTCGCTTTACAATACTAACAAAATACACAATCAACAATAAACAAAACAACAATCCACAACACTACAGTGTAGAGTCCTGTAGGAGGTCCCGTTCAGGCTGGCAGGCCTTTTAACTAAGGTGTAGCATCACACACGGCCAGCCCAGGCAGCCTACACACAGCCGGCAGTGTGGTTTAGCTCTAGTAGCCAGCCCAGAAAGCCTCATGGCACAGAGACAGTCCAGTAGCTGTGGGGGGAGCTTTCCCTTTCCACCTGTAAGGTCTAATAACTGCACTGTAGCTCAGCTAAAGCAGTTTTATAGATCAAGAAGCTCTCCAAGGTATATATGGGCTAAACCATGAAATGGGTTTTATAATCATTAATATGTGATTTATATTTAAAAGGTGTTGAATGTTAGTTAAAGAAAATGTGAACATCTACAAAGAATGAAACCGTGTGCCATCAAAATAAGGTTTGCTGCATTTGAAATATTAAAAAGCCATTTCTTGCCTGCCTACATTCAGCAAATCCTGGTTTCCAGAAATCTCTCCCGAACCAGCACTTGAGGCTGATTGAGGGCATTTTCGCTCTATATGTGAGCAAGCCTTCACCACAATGCATGCATGACTGACTGCTGTAAATTAGTACAAGCACTGCCCATTTTATATATTACAGAGAGGCTGTGAAAGAAGATGTGTCTGGAGATAATCCTTCAATTTAATAAATCAATGTGGTACTCCATTAGTGTGGAATGTATCTCTTTAACGTATATCTTTTGCCAGCGGTTAGATTTTATTTTGCTTAAAAACAATAACTCCTATGTTAGCCCTCGTGAACATTGCAGAAATATTTAAAAATGCATGCTGGTATACTCACTATCCCACTTTTCATCATATTGCTGCTAAGGGCAATTGTAATAATGAAAAATATTAAAATTATCAGCTCACTAATCATGTGTTTACAATCCATTTAACCTCAGCAATCACATTACAGCTTTGCCTTAGTGTTATTACTTGGCTCCCAGGGATTCAGATGCAATTCCACTCCTACTGCAATGCTATTTTGTCACAAAAGTATAATTGAGCCATTATTTCAATGCTTTGCAACCTAAAAATACATTGCATTATTAAGTAATCTCAAATAGACCTGCGTATGTGGTTTCTAACATAAAAACACAGACCATGCCTTGGCTGATCAGTGGCACTTGGGGTAAGGAGGAAATTGTGTATATTTGATTTGTTTATTTATTTTTTTCCCCAAGCTACTACTTTATGATTTTAAAAATTCATGTTCCAGTCTTCTGATTATTTAAATGTCAACCGTCAATCCATTCGATCAATCTATTACATTCATTGTTGATCAGGCCCAGTGTCAGAGGATCATATAGGGAGGCTATGCCCCACCCCCTACTGTAAAGTTTCTTGAAAAACATTTGTATTTTAACATCTGTATTTTAACACAGCTGCTCTTAATTTACAGAAATGGGGTGTACATTCATAAACACAATTATCACCTTTATTTCATATTTGCGTTTCTTGGGTAATAATTGTTAATAATGGTTGTTACTGTTGTTATTATTATGGTAAAATACTGTATGTCAGAATAACTAGTTGAACCAGTGAAACTGTTGAATTACAGTACAAAGCAGTATTTCACAGATTTTTATCATCATTGAAAAAACACAATTTTACTGTTAATTTACCGTAAAAGGTTTTATTAACAGGTTTTGTTTTGCTGCCCGATTTTTTTCTGTTTTTACATTTTTTTTATATCATACAATAATTAACATAGAAGGACTTGCATACACTTTATATTGGCAGCATTTTAAGGATACGCTTTACACGCAGGAAGATAAAATAGCAGATTTCCTAAACATGTCAGTGATTGGCTGTAAATGTGACTCTCCTGTTAACTCCTTCCTGAATGCGTGGCTCCTTTGGACTGATCTACTGTACATTTCTACATGTCCTGTCTCATACTTTCCTTAGCTGCTTTATGCAACTATATGTAAGAAAACCTCATGTATGGCCTGCCCATGATTTAGTTCTAGCATTGGACCTGTTGTGGATGGACTACATCTAGCAGTGTTAGCCATTAGTAATAACTTTAATTTTAATTGTTCAGTAGCTTACAGATAATTGCCTGTCCCACCTCTTACATGATATGCACCATCACACATTACATAATAAAGAGAAAAACAGAGAGAGAGAGAGAGAGAGAGAGAGAGAGAGAGAGAGTTGGGACTGTGTGCTAATAGGTGGGGAAGAGGGATTATTTTCATGCAGTATCCATGGCAATAATGAGCTCCTGGCTTTGATGGATTGTGCTGATTCTTTTTCTCTCAGACATCTCGTGCTCTGCTCTTCTTAAATGCTCTTTGCTTTAATTATTTGTCTCATTTCAGAAGGATTTATTCTGTCCTCTTTATTCAATAATAAATCACTTCAGTTATTAATTTTGGGCCTCACACCGAAGGGAGCACTGAAGCTGACTGTGCAGTGCAGCGGTTCACACTCACTCTGTATCAGTGACTTACTCATATACAAACAGGCGTCGAAGCCCAGCTGGTGAAAACTCATTTCATTGTATTGTATAAGGCCCTCATCAGCAGAAAGCCTGTGTGCTCTGAGGAGACAGAAACACCATGTCCATTTCAGGTGGTGAGAGTTTTTCTTGGGATAACAGATACAGCCCCTCATTGCCTTATGCAGGCAAGGCCAGCTCTATGAGGAGAGTCTACATGTTACACCTAGCTTTTCAAAATGCAAAATTTTTTTAATAATGAGCATGTCTGCTTTATCGATTAGCAATAACTGAACACATTAAAAACTAATCAGGTTTATTTTGAGGAAACCTGCTCTCGCATGCTGTTCTGTACTAGAGGCAAGGCCAC
The DNA here is from genome assembly GCA_023558415.1 of Piaractus mesopotamicus. Lineage (NCBI taxonomy): Eukaryota > Metazoa > Chordata > Actinopteri > Characiformes > Serrasalmidae > Piaractus > Piaractus mesopotamicus. The sequence goes on from JAILXH010142081.1 coordinate 7,752, forward strand.
CCCTATATGTGGACAGCCTGCAGGTTTCTCTCTGTAGTTTATCACGTAGATGCTATTTAATGACACGCAGGCCTGCCCTCAGTCAAACAGGAGGCCATGGAAGAGAGAGAAGGTGAGAGAAGAAGAGAGAAGGAAACAGAGAGACAGGAGGGGATGAAGGACACGAAGGCAGTAAGACGGAGAAATACACTGCCATCCAAGCTGTTTGCAGATACAGGTATAATTTGATTTCAATATGATGCCAATATGCAAGTGTTGGACAACTTCACAGGTTCCAAACTTTGCAAATTGAAATGCAGTTTTAGCATTTCAATATTGAATGGCCATTTGACAAAAAGCAAGTCTTTAAAATATTTTTGAAACTTTAAAATATATTTTTCAATACTTTGTAATACAATAATTCCACAGGGGGAAAAAAATCATATATATAAACAATGATAAAGGCTATTCTTAAGCATTTCACACTCTTGCATTATCGGGGAATGGGCAAGCACTCTGGTGGAGCTTTCTACTTCTTTTTGTATTTTATTTTTGTCCTCAGTACTGGATTTTGTCAGTAGTTTAATTCACAGTGGTTTGTTTTGCAGTGGCATTTCCACTTTTGACTAATGTGGTCATGTGGAACATATGAGACATCATTTTCAAAACTGAAACAAGGAGAAAAATGCATTGTTGTGTGTTCAGTTGTTTTAAAACACTCCATTTTGTTGCTGACATTCCCTTTTTTTAACAGGCCAAGTTGTCACTTCACCGCTTAGATCAGAAATAGTAAATAAAAATTAATTATTTGCTTTTTGACCTGATACCTACCTCTGTAGTCTCTGCCCTGATGAGCTGCCTTCAGCTAAGTTGCTTGCAGAAATGTATGCAATTGGACAAACTACCACACAGGACTGCTGCAGAAGCTGCACTGGTTTATATTGTGACAGTGTGCTGAAGAAGAAGCAGGTGAAGCCATCATTTCTGCTACAAAATGCTCTTTACGAAAGAAATGGGCAGAAAAGCCACTTCAAAACCACGCAAAATAGCAGGGAGGTGACTTTTAGCCATAGGACTCTATGTGTCTACGGTAAACACTCAACCCAACTAACTGAACCCACAAGTTACCCACTAGTTACATACCCACCAATTAAACTAACACACAATAACAATAACAATAAACAACACTAAACCCCTTTTGCTGGGGGGATGCACCTCCCATGAGACTCTTCGAATGTCTGTGAGTGTCCATTTTCAAAACAACACTTCTACACTCATGAGAGGCAGGACACACCATAGCACTCACCACAGTATTCATGAAAAGTGCACAAAAGCAGTCCTGGGACATCTCTTTTGTTACTTGTTTTTAGAATTATTTAACTTGTTACTGTATTATGCACATTGTGCTTTACTACATTCAATAGTACATTATTTAAGCTATATTAGAACTTACTAATCCATACTTTGGGTCCGGTTGAACAATGCTTTATCATGTTTTACTTCCAAAAAATGCTGGGCCACTAATCTAGATGCAAACACATCATGCTCAAACCAGAGATTTCCAAATGGTACTGTCCACTGTCCAGCTCATCTGGAAGAATTTCATTAACATTTTGAAAAATATTACAAAACTGCTTCAGAATTATTGAGTTGAATTAATCTGTCAAAAAATATGTGTCTTGGTAATTATGTGTCTGTGAGAGAGACTGCAGATACACTGAAAATTCTAAAATCAAGTGTAAAAAAAATGGAATTGTGTAAAGAAACCTGAAGCGTTCAAAAACCTGCCACACCCTGTCCATCCAAAAGAGAAAAACCAATAAGCCTGAGCATCAGTCATGCAAACTCATGCACTCCATGTCTGGAAGCCTTTAATCTGTCACCTAAAAGAAGAGATATACAACAAAGTACTAACGTACTTAAATACTGTTTACTAAACTTCCATAAACAAAGCAGACACTAATGTTTGTTCCTCTAATGTTTTAGTACTTTTACTTGCCTTATTAAAGTTTTCAATAAGTTACCAGCATCAGGTAATTCACTTGGTAAACCTGGTCATTGTTGCAGGTTGTTATAACTTTCCTGATGGACACGAATGAATAAATGATAACTTTAGCTTGGAAAGTAATAACCAGACATATATTGTTTTTTGAAGGTCCCAAGACTACCTTGAGCACTGTATTGAAAATATGAAATATGACTATTTTCTTTTCACTCATTAATTGGCTGTGCTACACATTCTTCTTCAAATGCTCAGTTCAAGTGCTGCGGTCCACCTCTGGACCGCAGTCAACCAGTTGATGACCCCTGCTGTAGATGATTCCATAAAGACCGAGTAAGCTGAATAACGCTGAGAATGAAGTTATGATGAAAAGAATATTCAGAATCCCTCGTGTTTGAAAAGTGATGATCAAATCTCGAGGCAGAGAACTTGACAAGAAATGAATGGAGAATTACTTTGCATTATTAAACATTTAATGACTTCTTGTTATTCCCAAATATTGAATAAAACATCTAAAACTATCTTCTAGTGTAGGCTGTACTATTTCAATCTGCACTGTCTGCAACTTATAATTTAATAAAGTAAGAATAAGCATAGTGATTTCAAACTTTTGATCATTAATATGCATACAGACAGACATATCTTCTGCAGTAAAGCCTGGGCAGACAAGCCACCATGCCTCATACATACACTCCTCAATGCTATACATACTTGCATCCCACACCTACACACCTGTGTCCTCTCGGCTATACTGCCTGCCTCTCGTTATTTTGCACTCAGTGAGAGCTCATCTGAGTGAGATGCGCAGGGTTATTACTCCATCACAAACATCAGGGACCTTCAGACCTGCATGCCAGCAGAAAATATATGATTCATAACTGCAGCAGTTTTGCATGCTGTCTGTTTAAAATGAATCAGATGAAATTTTGTTGTGAGATATAAGCTGAAAAAATGCATTAGGGAGCACAGAAAACACTGAGAAAAATCATTTGGATTTTGCTTAACCTTTAAAATCTTCGTACAAAAAGGTCAATTTAATTTCATATATTTTAGGCATTTTAAAAGCACTTAATCTCCGCTCTTTCCCTCAGTCCTATTTACCTACCGATGCCGTGTTTTCTTCCTCCTAAATTAAAACTCTCAGGGTTCTGGCAATTTTGCAATGAGCCCCCCTTATACTGTGTGTGTGTGTGTTTTGCATCATGTTGGCTAGAAAGCCTCACCTGCAGGCCCCACTCTCCTTCCTGATTAGTCTAGTGCCTGTACAGACCCTAATTAGAACTATTCAATCATAGAGTGCGTATACCTGCACTTAATGATTCGATAACTGCAGATAATCAGATTTTGTCCGTAAACCAATCGATGCATTTACATGCACTTGAATAATCAGATAATGGGAAACTCTGGGTCTACATGAGTCAGGCAGTTATCAGATTTCTCCTTTGCAACCAGCTAATAAACTCACAGAAGAAGACGTGACGTAAAACATAACGTGAAACCCAAAGGTCACGCCGAAACTTTCCTAGAGGATGAAGAATATTTAAATCCTTAATTTCGTCAAGCATGTAGTTTCAGCGTTGCTCCAAAAGTGATTTGTTGCCATCTTCCGTACGCTGCTTACTTATTTCAAGCACAGACTGAGAAATCCGAAAGAAATCAGAGAAAGCGTTTACATGCACTGAGAAATCTGATTACTGAGCTAAAACCCAGCTCTCTTCATCAGATTTCTTTATCGGATTTCTAGACCTTACTCCGATCTAAAAAAATCACAGTATGTTGATTACATGACAACTTGAATAGTCAGATAACTGCAGAAATCAGATTTTGATTGGATTATTGGTTGCATGTAGACACACTCATAGACATTATTTACCTGCCTCACATTATACTGAGTTTTACTGACTTTATATTCATACTAATGTATCATCATGAGCCCTGCGATGGACTGGCGACCTGTCCAGGGTGTATCCTGCCTTCCGCCCAATGACAGCTGGGATAGGCTCCAGCACCCCACCGCGACCCAGTAGATCCAGGGTGTATCCTGCCTTCCGCCCAATGACAGCTGGGATAGGCTCCAGCACCCCACCGCAACCCAGTAGGATAAGCGGTTTATGTGTGTGTGTGTGTATCATCATGATAGGTTTCTAACAGTAGTTGCTAGTTTTCATGGATCTTTGGCTTTTTCTCACTCTGATAGGCTTCTAACATTAATGTATGTATTAATGTTAATTAATGGTCTTCTGTCCAGTGACAGACTCTTTTCTTTTCCTTTTTCCAAATTCACTATTGTATATTCATTGTCAAATCTATGCTCTTTACTCATGTAGCTCCTGTTATGTTATTGTTTTGCTGTCTGGTGTCGACCAGAGGAGGATGGGTTTCCCTTTTGGGTCTTGGTTCCTCTCAAGGTTTTCTTCCTCTTGTTCTTAGTGAGTTTTTCTTGACACTGTCACTCTTGGCTTACTTATTTGGGGCTCGGACCCGCATTATACAAACAAATATGAATTAACTTGAATGAAATTTAACTGATTTTAATTGGTTCATGTCAAATGAGCACATTTCAACACTACTTCATTTGAATCAAAGTGGTTTTTAAAACTGCATTTTATATAAAATATGACTAGAAAATCATTGACATAATGCTGGAAGTTAGACAATGAAAACAATAAGCTTTTTGACTTTTTGATGGTGACTGGAAACAGCCCTGTAAACTAAAGACGATTGCCCACTTTATTGATTATTATCAAGATCCATGAACATCAATTCTATATTCCAAAAATGAAAGCAATTGAGTTGAATCACCACCTTATTGCAGTGCGATACATTGATGTGTTTTTACATTTCTGCTGTATCTACTGCAAACGCAGAGGATAGAGTATACAGGTGTATGCAAACGTTTTGGTGCCCTGGTCAAATTACATGTTTAGTTAAAGTGAAAAAAGTTACACATCCTCCACAGAGAACACACTTCTGCACACTGTATTG
>JAILXH010142238.1:8611-19985 GCA_023558415.1 Piaractus mesopotamicus
ATGGTTGTGTTTGCAATGTAGACCAAGCAACCCATTGTTCCTATCATAAACAATGTAAAGAAATTCAAGCCTATAAGGTTCTTTATGAGGCATCATTTCACACCAGGTTAGGTTAGTTTACAACCTAACAATTAAATTAGTCCGAAACTTTGAAAAGTAATGAAAAAGTACAAATATGCCCCTTTCCCCTGGGAAATTGAATGTATTGTACCTTTAAAACTCATTTAAGCTTTAGAATTAGATCTTAAGTACCATGTTGTAACTTTCAAGGTACAAAAATGTACCAATGAAGTACTCATTATTCTGACATTACAACACTACTTTCTAAATGTCAAATCTGGTTTGATTGCATTTGTGTGCCTCTGAGAAGCACATAGGGAGTGAGAGTGATTTTGTTTATTGAGACAGAGCCATTTCCTGGGCAGTCTAAAGTCATACAGCAACCTTCCCCACCCCAGTCACCCTATTTGCACTTTACACCACTGTTTGTATGTGTGTGTCTGGGGGGAAGGGAAGCAGAGAGGTTGCTTGGATCTGGGATACACATGAGGACTTGCCATACAAAAAATCAGCTATGAGTTGGAGGTTCTTTCATCTCATACACACTTGTAAAATGAAGGTCGCAATGACCCACATTTTACTTAACCCAAACAAACACGTTGGAGGCCAGGCACCCAGACATTGCCAAAGTAGAGGCAGCTGATGGAACTAGAGCCGGTGTAGAATTGCTGCTGAGAGGGCATTTTCCAAGGAGAAAATTTAATGAAGAGCAACAAGGGCCTTGTTTGGTACACATCATTTGTCTCACAGCGAAGTGTCCTCTGACTTCCTGACACATGTCCTCTCAGATACTGATACAGCCAGACAGTACACTCGCTCCTTGTCTTCCACTCTCCAGATAAGCCCTTGCTGCACTTTGATTCTTGAGCCATTGAGCTTTAGAAAGATGATTCACTATGCTGAACTTCAGAATCCCACTTCCACGGTGTCACCCCATGGGGTTCTTACTGATAACAGAAAGCCCATCGTCTGCTATCTAGAGTTACCTAGCAATACTGTGATCCCACTAGACTCCGTGTAGGGATTTAACCACTTATCTCCGGTAAAATCATGGTGGTGTTGATTTCAATTGCTAGTGCAATCTAGTATGTAAATGCTACAAAACAAATAGAGTTTCTTCATGGACCCCTCCATCCAGCCCTCCATACTTATCTACTCTGCTGGAGATGCCACAGAGTAAAGATAAATGTTGACACTGTATGAGTACAATGCCTGAGCACAAATGGTAATTCCATCCAACCAAAACAAGGTCTACCCAAAATGCCATTTTTGAATGGTTTTATTTTAGCCTGCCTAATGTGTTGGCAAACTCTCTAGCTGAGTTAGGAGTGATGCAATGGGGGCATGATTACAGCTTTCTCGTTGACAAACTGTTGTTGTCAGTGGTTGAATTCCAAATGGAATGGACATGTGCTGGATATCAGTGTGACTGCTCAGAGGATGATTAAAGACCAAGGTACATCCACACATGGGAGGTAAGACCTTTGCTCCCTGAGCGTGCGAATGTGTGTTATTACGCACTCTTTGTGCATAGTTTCTCTTGATTTTTTTTCTGCCTTTGCATTACTAGATGGATCACCACTTTAACCCCCCCACCTGTGCTTCTTCTGCCTTAAGTTTGTACACACTCTCAGATATATGGGGTGGTTTGAAATCACCAGCTGCTGTCAGAATTTCATTAGACCAACACTGGCACCCCCAGCATGACAACCAATGGCAAAAGACTAGGGCTGGCCCAAGCAGCATGTTACAGGATTTGAATATGTGTTGATATTTCTGTACAGGTACTCAAATACTTGTTCTTGAAATCAACCCTAAAAAGAGTAATATTTCATAAGAAACAAATAATAATGATGAAGCAGATACACTTCCATTTTTATCAGTATCCACACCAGCTGCGCTTGATACGCCGCGTCCGCCAATTTTTCTTCACTTGCGCCAAGTGACACTTGAACTCCATAGAGATCCAATAAAACCACACGCTCCATTATTTACTGAAATCATGATCTTGTTGGTATGGTATTTGCAGATCAGCGTCCTGTACTAACTTTGTGTAAAAACTTGTTATTTCTTAGGATTTCATCACAATAAAAGGTTTGCCCTGAGGACTTTTGAGCCTGCTATAGAACTGTTTAATGAAAAAAGAAAAGGTGATACTCCTGCCTGGAGCATTGACGTGACATATTTGAGATGATGCAACTTGTTGTGCCTCCATGGTATAGCAGCTTTTTTTTTTTTTGCAAATTTTGCACTAAGCATTTTTCTTATTGTCCAGTAATTGCACACCCCCACAAATGATTCTGCAGATATCTCTGCTTTTTAGCTTCAGTGGCTACATGGAAAGCAATACAGCTTGCTCTGAAGGAAGTTGACGGGGATTCCTGGCAAGAATTTATGATGCATTAAACTATAGCTATAATTTATTTATTTTTTAACATTTACCTTGCATTAACTGTAACTGCCACTGCTGCTGAGATTTATTTTAGGTTACAATTTTTGTGACTTAAAAAAAGACAAAGCTTACAAATACTACATAGAGAAACGAATACAAACATAACCAACAAATACTTGAGTGTTCATTTTGGCCCAACCCTACTAAAGACACATGTATACTTGAAGGCTTTGCCCTGCTCATATAACCAGTCTCCTTCTCCAGATGGGCAAGAAATCAGAGAGGGTTAAGTTTCAGAATCTCTTCCTTTCAAAACACAGACATTTCCTTGTGCATTCCCCCCTCACTCAAACACTGCAAACAAAGAAGCCTTCTCTCCCCTGTGCTGTCTATGGTGTTGAACCAGCAGTTTTAAGAGCCCACCAACCCGTAGTCCAGCAGACTTCTTGAAACAAAGGTTGAAGAAGCATTTTAGTAGAACAGCACCTTTCAGCTATGAATAATGGCTATGCCATTGTTTTTATTGAAAAAAAAACACTGATGTGGCTGTCCAAAAGCCCTCAGTCTATACCCATCCTTTGGTGAAGGGACTTGCACTAAGTGGTAATTACATTTTATTCTTTTACTATTTCTGAACTTCCTCTTCTTTCGGAATTCGCAAAGGGTTAGTGGCATTTTAGGGTGTAATCATCATAATTATTGTGCCGCACGTCCATGAGTGTTGCGCATAATGACAGATCTCATTCATGACCCATCCCAGAGCAGCGTAATGATAGAGTTTGCACAGTACAACTGTGTGAGCTGTGCTGTTGCTATGAAACAGGAGCAGCCATTTTGACAACTATCTACTTTATTAAGATCCAAAAACTATGGCGTGTTATGTCATATGACTATAAATTTCCCATATATGTCCATTTCTGTCCTCGCATGAACTCTATAGATAGTCTATAGATACTAGATTTCATGCAGTATGATGCTGATGGTCTCTGTTTGTAGTTAACATTTAGTAAACACTTAGATGTTTCTAGAGTAGTTGGAAGACTGAAATGCTGTAGGCAGGGAGGCATGGAGCCTTTGCTTAATCTGTTCAAAAGGTAAAGCAGCTATCTACATATGGTGCAGAGTTAAGCTGTGGGAGTGATGTTCAGGTGATCACCAGATGAGAACCATGTTGCTATAAGGTAGGCGCCAAGGCTGAGAGAGTACATGACATGGCATGCTTTTATAGCATGGCCAGACGTTTTCCAGAAGTTTACTGAAGATAGCATGTGCCTGAGCACACAGAGCAGCTTTTGAGAGAAATTGGTTGTGTGAGAAATGACAAAGCTGGAAAAAGTGGGACAAGAACATATCTGACTTGATACTTAGGCTCAATCCCATTTCTTATTTTTACCCCCACAGCTTGTTTTCGAGTGTCACCTCGAGTGAGGAACAACCCTCAAATAAAAAAGGCTACTGTAGGCAGTGCTCTGTAGGCAACCCTGCCAGTATGCAGTCATAGCAGAGGAGTGGTAAAGTTCAGGAACCTCACTACTGGTCTTTAGTGAAATTTAGGGCATCATATGCCTTCAAAGAGGGAGGGGGTGCGACAATTATTTATCTCCCACCCCTGATTCTTCGGTAACATGAAGCTGAAGTCTGCTATTCACCAGCTACTAGCGATTTTTTTGTGCTTTATGCTTTATTCTTTTAACAAACAAAATACTCACATTTGTGGGTTTCTGTGGTTGTCTGCGCAGCCATCTTGTCGGTTTTCTTCTTTTGTTGTAACACTGTTTGGAGTCTGAAAGACCTTCGTTTGGAGGGCCTTGTAGCCTTATCACTTTGCCCTGCCCATCAAAAATCGGAACACCCTACCCCTAGGTGTGTACGCGCAAAATGGAGGGATAAAGGGCTAAGCGGTAGGGCCAAGGGGTAAAATGGGATTGGGCCTCAGTCTTGATGCACATGCGCAGAGTTTTCTTGCTTTTCTCTCTGTCTGTCTGTCTGCCTGTCTGTCTTACGTCGCTCTCTCTCTCCCTCACTCTCTCTTTCGCTCTGTCTCTCCCCCCATAAAGTTGACTCAGCCTGTAATTAAACCCACATGTTTGAGTTATTGCCATTTTTATGCATCACTCCAGTCACTTTCCACTGCTTCTTCAATCTTTCCATCAATCTCTGTTTAGCTTTGTTTTTTAATAATCAGAAAATGCTCCCAGCACCTCCTATTTTTCATTGCTTAAGATTTTTCTGATCTAAAAAATCAGGGCAAAAGATTACAGGGGATTAAAGGAAGTCTTGGTGGGTAGAGTATTGTAAAAACAAATAATAGTCTTTAAGAAAATAATTATTGAAGTAGATGTGAAAGTTGCTACAAAACAAGTAAAAAGTATCAGGTCAACAGCTTTTCTACAGAACTGCAGTGGGATTTCTTAGTACATCCAGAATGTATCAGCATAGGAACTCAAGTTTGCTAGGTGGTATTCTTTTATTTTTAGGTTCCTTTGGGTCTAAAATAAAATGCTAATGCTTAAGAATGAAGAGTGTGAGAAACAACAAAGCAGTCCAGGTGCTGAACTGAAAGAACAGAATAAAATTAACTAAAACTGAACCTGAAACAAAAAATCACAACACTGCAAAAATGGTATCTTGGCAAGCAAAGTTATCTCAAACCTAGTCCATATATCTAATGTTTTCTCATCTTGAGAATTGTTGTTTGTGCTTAATAAAAAATTACTTAACTTATTTCAAATCAGTTTTTACTTGTTTTGGGTGATTGGCAGATAATTTGGTATGTTTCAAGCATATTTCTTACAATAATTAAAAACATGTTCTAATATAGTGAGATAATTTGACTCACTAAAATCATCTAAAACATAATAAAAAGTAAGGTACATAATCTTATAATAGGGTCACAACAATCTTAAGATGAAAAATATTAGATTTATTCACTAGATGTGAGATTCGAGATCTCGCTTTTCAAATCGGGGTGCCACTGACTAAAATTGCCTTTCATGTTATGCTACTGAGGTCTTTATGAACATATTTAGAGGTGGGTAGTAACTAGTTACATTTACTCAAGTACGTGTACTTCAGTAAAATATTGATGGATTTTTACTCTTCTGAGTATTTTCAGATCATATTACTTCTACTAAAGTAAGTAAAGGAATCTTTTTACTCTGTTACATTTTAGTGCTTTGTATTTAGTTACTAATTCCATTTTTTGTGTTTAATTTCAGTTTGTTTTGATGGTGGCAATATTTGTACTGCTTTGTGATTGGTTACATCTCTGGCTTTGGAGTTTTGTACTTTACAATCCAAAAAAGAGAAGAACAGACTTCAGTTCCTATGCTGGTAAATGCTGGATGTACTAGGAAGTTCCACTGCAGTACAGAGTACTTAAGTAGATTTTTGACCTGCTTCGATCCATGTGCCAAAATCTAATGCATATCATTATTTTATTGCTTGTCTCTTGTTATTTACAGCAGCCCAAAATAATGTGCACTGGAAAAAAAATGTTGAACTTCCTTGTAAATTAGCACTGTTCAGTTGTTTGGTGCAGATCAAACTACGGAATATGGGTGGAATCGCATGTCAAAACCGAAAGCCTTCCAGCTGAAATGGAGATTCTGATTGGCTCTGCCGCTGTACTCTGTCTGTTTGTGTCAGTCAGCGCTTCATGCAGTTTAGGGAAAGCGGAGGTTTTTATGTGCACACCCTGAACTCAAAAAGAAGTGGGGATCACCACAGTACTTTGAAAAGTGGTGGGTCAAATGCCTGCTCGCCACCATGGTTCCAGCGGCCCTGAGTAAAATAGAAACTGCAGATAAAGGAATTAAATGCAATCAAGTAAAAAGTGTATGTTTTACTTCACAAAAATACTACATTTACTTCTACAGGAATTAGCAACCATTTTTTTCTTGGCTAATATAAAAAGGCTAGAGTATAGAACTCCCCTTGATCTAAAATACTTCCAGATGCTGGAGGCAGTGCCGATACCTAGATACAAAGATACAGAAATAAGACATTACGGATGTGCCATACAAGATGTCTGTAGCTAGATTATGTTAATTAAATGCATCACTAGGTCCAGTTTTGCAGGTCCCACAAAGGCCTGTGCTTTTGAATGGAGCTTTGTTTGACCTGTGGCCTGAGCTGGACCACACAATCCGCCATTGTTTACTGTACATCAGCATCACACAGCAGTTAACTTCTGTGCATTTGTGCCTCTTTACCACCGTCCACCCACAAGCTGCTATGTATTTGAATCTCACAGATACTGTATATGACACACTGGCTCTTCCTGATAGATCAGAAAGTGTCCTGCTTTGCTTCTTAACCATAGCGGCCAAGACCAGTGAGCATTCTTTGTGAAAGCAGGGCCTGCTCTCAGTTCTGAGTCAGCTGCACATGAATCCTGGCCCATTTGTCCAGAATCCACAAATGTACTTTTGGCAGTTTAGGGCCAAGCACACATACCTTGATTGTCCTGAACTCAGTGAACCCTCTGTGTGTGTACCCTTAAATCCTGGCTTAACATTTTATTTAAGGATTTTGTCAAGATTTTTACCCCACACTCATCAGTTTAAGGTAAAAAGAAAATGACTAAAAAAATAGTTTGTAAATGACTAGATCTGTTATTCCAAGATCCTCAGCAGTTTCCCCTGTAGTCAATGCCGTAGACAGTCTAAAAATCTTCATGCTATTATCACCAAATCATTTTTGAGGTTATCCTGTAACTAGGCTTATCCTGACCCATTTTTTTGTCACCCAAAACTAGTACTCTTAAGATGAGTACAGCTGATTCCATTACTATCTTTGCGCTTTCATAGATAACACAGGCACACAATTGAAGTAAAACATGCTTGGCTGCCATTTAATAATACACTTCCTGTAAAGTATCTGGTAGCATGCTGCTCACAGTAAGTGTCAGAAAAAAGACTTAACGCGTGACAGCCGCTTGCTGACATTTCATGTGCCAATACAAACGTAGTTCAAACACAGTCAATGATGCTGCAGATATTTCGGATATTAGTTCAGATCTTTCATATTTCACTGTAAAATAGAAAAAAGAAAAATTACTGTAAAACATTGCAGACATTCAGATTTCTTTCTTAACTTCTGAAAAGCTATCTCACTGCTGCAGGTTGTGAGTAATGCCTACTTACGTCACTGTACAACAGTGAAGTTAGTAAAACAAGAAACAGAGGATGAGAGCTTGATTAGGGTTAATATAGCCGATAACAATCCATTAAAATCAGCCCTGATCCTGATCCTTTGGATCCTTTGTTTCTCCTGGAAATAGTGTTAAGTTGCATTTTCATCCTTACATATGCTTAAAACAAATACTGGTTGTCACAAGGCTTTATATGAACAATTTATTTCAGACTAAGTTGAAATATACTAAATGTGAAGCATAATTTCCCCAATATTTAATCAATACATGGGATATGAAATGGTAAAGTTGTGTTTAAAATTTATAAAATATTTCAGAATGTCATACAGAATCACTCAGTAGCTCAAGTTTTGGTTTATAACAGGGCATTCAGTAAAGTGCTGTTGTCTGTCAGCAAACCAGTTTAACCAAACTCAGCCCTACTCAGGAATTTAGTGTTGTCCTTCCCTTTCCCTGTCTGTAACTGATTTGTGGCATGTGGATGAGCTCTTACAATGGTAGCAAAGAGCACAGAAATGTATTGGGATTTTCATTTGTCACAGTGGAAGTTGAAGAAGGATGGCAAAGCTGGCAAAGGTGACGCACTAGGTAGCGCTGAGGTTATTCTATGGCAGAAATAGAGAGGAAATGTACAATGAACAGAAGAGTCAGCTTAAGTAAAGAGCTTGTCAGACTGTAAAAACTTTGAGTTTTAATCAGCATTGGTGGATGGAAGTGTCCCAGCCTGTCTTGACTTGTTTCAAGGCAGCAGATTTTGTATGTTGACACAAGAGGCAAGAATGCACTGAAAAAAGAGGAGGGGGGAGTGTCTACCCTCCAGCCAGACAGCTTAGAAAAAAAATTCTGATTGGAGAGAGTGAGATCAGATGGATTCTGATTTTGTCTTGAAAGTTGGTTGTTGCTTTGCTTTGACTGGGCCCTGCAGGTGATGGAATGTGAGATCCAAGGGAATGTGCTAATTGTGATTGAACCACTATGTATAGGATGCAATTTAAACACCACTTAATAACTACAGGCTATTGTCTCTGCTGCTGCACCTAAGGCAGTTTAACTCATATGTATTGTCCCAGCATGCGCATCTGAACACCAGTTGTTAACTTTTATCTTCCATCTTATCGTTGCAGCACTTCACTGAGCTCCTCGATGACCTGTCCCAGGAGGTCTTACTGGGCCAGCTGCTGAGTGACCCTTTCCTTTCAGGGAGGGGTGAAGCGATGGACACTGAGGAGGAGCTGATCCCCCGATCTCCAGTGCAGCCGCATATCCAGGCTGAACACAGCTACTCACTGAGTGGTGACTCTCGCCCACAGTCTCCTCTGTCCCACCTGCCTGGAGACACAGGCAGCAAGTCTGGTGAGCTCAGGGAAAATCAACTTTCTCTAACTAGAGGTTGGGCAATATGGTGCTGTGTTACTGTGATAGTTATGTTTGAAACCTCAATTCCAAAAAAGTTGAGACAGTATGTGAAAATTAAAAAAAAAAAAAAAAAACAGCAAGTAATGATTAGTGAATTCAGTTCGACCAGCAATAAATTGAAAACAGTACAAAACATGTACACTGACTTTTTTGTAAATATTTAAATTTTTTGTGGTTAATCCAAATCTGATGCCGGCAGCGCTTTCCAAAACAGTTAGGATAGGAGCATGTTTATCGCTGTGTTACATCACCTTTTCTTTTAACAGCACTTAATAGACGTTTGGGAACTGAAGACACCAGTTGATCCACTTTTGATGATCATATTTTGTGTTTTATAATGTGCTTCATGTTTTCAGTGGGAGACAGAGCTGAACTGCAGGCAGGCCAGTTTAGCATCCACACTCATTATGCTGCTGTGCTCTTAAAACACAGGTGGAAAAAAAGACTAGAAGGCAGTATATCTTTGAGTTTTAATGGTGCCTTTACAGATGTGCAAGTTACAATGTGCCATGGTCACTAATACACCCCATAACATGACAGACCCAGTCTTTTGAACCTTACGTTGGTAACAATCTTGATGGGCCTTGTCTTATTTGAGAGAACACAGCGTCCATTATTTCCATCAACAATCCGAAAGATTGACTCATTCAAAAAACAAAAAATGCATCACTGTGCATCAGTCCATTTCAGATGAGATCAGAGAAATTGGCTCTGTTTTTTGAATGTTCTTGACTTATGGCTTTCACTGTGCATAGTACAGTCTTAACTTGCATTTATGCAGTGATAAATGATGTTCATTGACAAAGGTTTGTTATTTGATATTTTGCACATTCTAAAATTGAGGTTTGTACATCATGATGTACTTATCTGACTATACTGTGTATTTACCTTTTTTTCATAGCCGTTTTATATGCAGCACAACTTTTTTGGTGCATTTTGGTTACAACTTGATCCAGGAGGATAAGTGGCTTAGAAGATGAATGGATGGATGAATAAATGAAAAAAAAAAAAGAATAAAAATAAGTTAAAAAAAATCTGCATTTTACGTAATGTAATAATGACATAATGAAGACATTTAACCATGAAATAACACACAAGAATTGTGCAATGACTACAAAAAAAATCTATTTAAAATTTTTGAATTTAGCGTCTTTTTTGTTTTGATACAGTTAGGCACACACTTGGTATTCTCTCAAGCAACTTAATGATGAGACACCTGGAAGGCTTTTGTGAAAGAACTGAAAAACATATGCTGGCATGTTACTGGCTGCTAAAAACTACTAGTTGGTGTGTATGCCAAGTAGTATTTTTTACATGTAACATTTTTTTTATAAATGAATACATACATAAATACTTATCAACATCACTATTTAGATTTATCTTTGAAACAAATTCTAAACGTGTCTAAACTTTTGATGAGTACTGTTCTTGTACTTGCAGTAGTGTATTCTGTGATTTTGTGTCAGTCCACTTCTATCAGCTCTTATGTATTTATACTCTGTAAGTGATTTTGTAGGGCTACCGTCTGTTGTTGTTCTTCTTTCTCCTCTTCTGATTTATTACTATTATTAACTATTTGAACTCAGTAGTGGTGTAATACTACGAAGACTAACACTTTGTCTGTCTCTGCAGGAGACTCAGACAGTGAGGAGTGGCCGGCTGAGCAGGAGGAGAAGCGGCTAAAGATGGAGCCTCTGCTTTGCGAGTCTCCAAATCTACTGCCCACTCTGACCCTCAGTTTGTCCCCTGAGGGCTCTTCCATCGAGCCAGAGACCATACCCACTGGACGGGCTTTAACAATCACCCTCCCTCAGACCACACAGGCCAGTGTAGGCAAGGTGAAAAAAAACAAACATTCACCTAGCTAAGAAGTTGACTTCTGGGTTTGTTTTTGTCTTTTCTTGCCTAGACTACAACAGTAGCCTATTTACTGAATTATTAACCCAGTTCCAAAAAACTGGGACAGTAAGTAAAATGCAAATGAAAACAAAAAGCAGTGATTTATAAATCTACTTTGACCTGTGTTTGAAAAAAAAAAAAAAAACAGTACAGAGACAAGATATTTTATGTTTTATATTATCAACCTCATTGTTTTTTTGGAAAGATTGTAAAGATGGGTGCATCCTTAAATTGAGGTCTGCAACATATTCCTAAAAAGTTGCAACATGAGTAATTTAAGACCAGGAACGTTGTTAAACAGGTGATGCAATCAAGCTTGGATATAAAAGGAGCACCCAGGAAAAGCCTAGTCCTTTATGAATAAGCATGTACCAAGGCAGCCACTTTGACAAAAGTGCATCGGCTAGCAATCCAACAATTTAAAGTAATGGTCCACACACAGTGATTGCAAG
>JAILXH010142345.1:6490-32418 GCA_023558415.1 Piaractus mesopotamicus
CATGGTCCAGTATAGCTCTATAGGAGTTAACCCAGCTTAAATGACTTTATCTGAGATGAGTAAAATAATACATTAATGTATAAGTATGACCTTAAATATGTACTCTGTACCTGACGTGGAGATATGTTGATATGTACAGTTTGTCTCATTTCATGCAGATTAATGTGTAAAGTGCTGGGCTGAAAGGTCAGAGAACCTTGGGGCTTTCCGTCATGCTGACACATGCATTGTGTTGTCATGGTGTTTTGCAAAGCTCTGATTCTCCGAGGTGTTTGTCCAGTCCATCAGCTTAGTGACCTGTCATGTGCAAAACTTTTGGTCACTCCCACAAGAATTTCAAAAAACAGAATTTGCCAACAGATTTGACTAACAGAATACTCGTATGTCTTAAAGTCAGTGTTATTTTTATAAAGGTGATTTATCTGGGGATTATAAGTTAATTACAATAATTACAAATAACATTATTTTTTAGTATATATAATCATTAGTAATATAAGTCCTCTGATCATGGCAGTCCTGTATTATTTGTAGACATCACCCAGTACCTTGTTAGGCTAATCAACACTACAGTGCTGTGAAAAAGTATTTGCCTTCCTGATTCTTTTATTTGTGCATATTTGTCACACTTGAATGTTTCAGATCATCAAAATACTTTTAATAGTAGACAAAGATAACCCACGTAAACACAAAATGCTTTTTTTAAATGAGGATTTCATTTCTTGAAAGAAAAATGCTGTTCAGCCCTAACTGGCCCCATGTGAACGTGTAATTGCCCCTTTCAACTGACTATTGGGTTTCAATATTACTAACCACATCCAGGCATGACTATTGTCAGACCTGTTAAATCTAAACATCACTTAAATAAAGCCTGTCTGACAATATGAAGCAGGCTAGAAGGTCTCAAAAAGCATCATATGGTGAGATTCAAATACAGATGCAAAACACTACTAGTCTGGAAAGGGTTACAAAGTTATTGCTAAGACTCTGGGACTCCAGTGAACCACAGTGAGAGCCATTATCCACAAATGAAGAAAACTTAGAACAGTGGTGAACCTTCCCACGAGTGGCCAGCCTAACAAAATTTCACCAAAAGTGCATAGATGACTCATCCAGGAGGTTACAAAAGAACCCAGACAAACATCCTAAGAACTGCAGGCCTCACTTACCTCAGTTAAGGTCAATGTACACAATTCCACAATAACAAAGACACTGGGCAAAATAGCATCCATGGGAGAGTTGCAAGGCGCAAACCACTACTGACCAAAAAGAACACAAAGGCTTATCTCGCATTTGCCAAAAAACATCTAGATGACCCCCAAGACTTTTGGGATAACATTCTGTGGACTGATGAGTCAATGGTGGAATGTTTGGAAGACATGGATCCCGTTACATCTGGTATAAAGTGAACACCGCATTGCACCATAAGAACAGTCAAACATGGTGGTAGTAGTGTGATGGTCTGGGGCTGCTCTGCTTCTGCAGGACCTGGATGACTTGTCATAATTGATGGAACCATAATTGATGGAACCATTAATTCTGCTCTCTATCAGAAAATCCTGAAGGAGGATGCTCACCCATCAGCTTGTGACCTAAAGCTCAAGCGCAGTTGGGTTATGCAGCAGGACAATGATCTGAAGCACACAAACATGTCCACCTTTGAATGGCTTAAAAGAAACTAAAATTAAGGTTCTGGAGTGGCTGAATCAAAGTCCTGACTTGAATCCCGTTGAGATGCAATTCTGCAAAGAAGAGTGGGACAAAATTCCTCCACAGTGATGTAAAAGACTTATCACAAGTTATCGCAAACGTTTGATTGCAGCTGTTGCTGCCAAGCGTAGCACAACCAGTTATGTGGTCTAGTGGCAATTACTTTTTCAGATGGGTGATATACATTTTTAATAAATATCTTTATTAAATAGAATAATCATTTAAAAGCTGCATTTTGTGTTTTCTAGTGTTGTCTTTGTCTTATATTAAAATTAGTTGGATGATCTGTGACATTTAAATGCGACAAATTAGCAAAAATAGAAGAAATCAGGTAGGGGCAAATACTTTTTCACAGAACTGTAAGCACTGCATCTTGCATATTAAGTTAAATCAGGAGTGCTGGTGAGGGAACAAATCCATCTGATGGCTGGAGGCATTAAGGAGAAATTGGGAACCAAACCTGTGCTCTTCTAACCAGCTCACAAATTCTCACATACTTTTTTGAAAACAAGAAAGTCTTGTTTTTTTGTTATATGAATTAATGTTTATTTGTATTTATTCTGTGGTAATATAGTGTTTTTACAAACAAAAACACAGTTACTGCTGAGGGAAATGATCTTAAACATTTTGCACAGTACTGCATATATTTTATGCCTAAATGGTTCCATTCAGCTGTAACTTTCTCTGTTGTGGTGTTTCATGTACAAAAACCCGTTCATATGCTCATTTTTTTGTTCTCACCATCATCCATGGCCTCTCAGTGGCTCTGTCTGTACTCTTCACATTAGTTCTTTTATTGCATATTTGTAGAATACAATGCAATTTTTTAAATTTATGATTTGTGTACAGTTTTGTTTTATTTTTTATTTAATCTGCTACATCTATATTGAAGGGACATGTTATTCTCTGGTCACGTCATTAGAACGGAGTCTTATTAGTGTTCTTATTTAAATGATTGTAAGCTGGCACACAAAAGACTGATATGAATGATGTAATGTGGCAGGCAGACCATTAATTTGTTTGAATTTACTTTATACCCTCTTAATCAGAAAGACAACGAAAGAAATAGTGTGCAGTACATTTCACACTACATTTAACTGGTCTAATTAAACAATGTGTTGTATTTCAATTTGTGGTTCCTTTGAACTTCTTTTGGGTTACACACAAAGATTATGGGTGACGGAAGACCATGCAGGATACTCCAGTAGCGTCCCCAAAAACTGTCAGAATGTAGGCATTTCTCAGCTGTGTTTGAAGGATTCTTCTGAATGGAACAGCTTTCAATGATATAGCAATCTGTAAAAAATTATTTGCACTGCCAAGGTACAATTTTTTTTGGAAAAAAGGATGTAAATACTGCATGTAAATAAACCATATGCTAATTAAACCATACATATACTCTACTTTAAAACTGCTTCATTTGCAGAAATGGTATAATACTTCAACCGAACTAGAGATGGCGGATGTAGAGGCTTTCCAGAGGGCTATAGTCAACCAAGGCCAGCTACTCGGTCACCACCAACAGATGCTAGAGGGGTTGTCAAAATCTCTCAACAGTCTGGCTCAGCGGGAAGGTAAGCAGCAAGATCAGCCGTCACAGCCGGTTACTAGTATGAAGAAACTTACTACTCAGTCACAAGTCAGGGTGGTAAACCCTTCAGATGCTCCTCGCAATAGCACCCCCTCACCACCAGCTGCAGCTGCAGCAGTTTTTCCGGTGACTAAGCCTGACACGTTCAACGGTACGCCTGACAAATGCCGAGGATTTTTGTTACAGTGCTCTGTTTTTATAAGTAATTCCCATGTTAGTTCAGATCAGGCCAAGATAGCTTTTGTGGTTTCACACCTCACTGAAAAGGCTTTGGAATGGGCTAAGGCCTTATGGCCACAAATACACAATACGACATATAAAGAATTTTTGGAGCAATTTGAAGCAGTTTTTGATCATCCTCATGCGGGGAGGGCTTGTGGATATATTTTAGTTTATCTGCACCAACGTCATCGCATAGTCTCTGAATATGCCTGGGAGTTTTGCACGCTTGCTGCTGGTAGTGGATGGAACAAACCAGCCCTCATTTTTATGTTCCGTCAAGGACTGAACAGTGACGTGCTAACTGGACTAGCTTGTAAGGATGAGGGTTTGTCTCTTAATCAGCTTATCTCTCTCACCATTTATCTTGACCAATTTCATGAAAGAAAACTAAAATGAACAAGCCACATCCAGTATCGTACACCCAAGGTCAGGCCGTCTGTCAGCATCGCAAAGGAGACAATGGAGCTCTATGATACATCTCATCTGTTCACTGAAGAAAGGCTTTCCAGGTTAAGTTGTGGCCATGGTGCCAACTCCTTCCTTTCTGCCTGTAATTATTTACTGTCAACAAGGAATGTCTGCTGTTTTAGCCTTGACTGACTCCAGCGCTGAAGGGAACTTCATTCACACCAATCTGGTATCATAGTTACAAATTCCTGTGGAACCCTTGAAGACTCACCTACGTATCACTGCCTTAGACAGGGAACCGGTTACCGACTACCACTCCGTTACAGCTCCAAACTAGTACTCTACATTCAGAACTCATTTTGTTCCTAGTCAACAATGTATGACGATTTGTCACAATCACTGTATTCAATATCCCACTGTAGGGATTCATAGGGATGTTTGTGATTGTTCATATTGACAATGTTCTAGTGTACTCACCTGATTTTAATACACATGCTACTCAGGTCCGTTCTGTGTTAAAAAGGCTTTTGGATAACCAGCTATACGTTAAAGGGGAGAAATGTGAATTCCATTTACAAACAAATCCTTTTTAGGATATGTTATCAGCCCTAACGGTATAATTATGGATGACCAAAAGGTTGAGTCTGTAGTTACCTGGCCGCTTCCTACCTCAGTCAAAGATTTACAAAAGTTTCTTGGGTTTGCTGACTTCTATCAATGCTTGATATGGAACTTTAGCAGTATCGCTTCCCTCCTCAAAACACTGTTGAAAGTGGCCGTTAAAAACTCACCTGGAATCTGGCTGAACCCTTCGTGGCCAAAGTGGACGCCTCCGAAACTGGTGTTGGGGCTGTACTTTCACAGCACTCAGGCAATCCATGTAAACTACACCCAGTCGCATTCTATTCACATAAGTTTACCCCTGCTAAGCGTAACTATAGAATTGGTGACAGGGAAACTGTTAGATGTGAAAGTACCTTTGGAGAAGTCTAGGCATTGGTTGGACAGGGCCAGTCACCCCTTCACTGTGCATATCAACCATAAAAACCTGGAATACCTAAAAAATGCTAAACATCTTAACTCCTGCCAGACAAGGTGGTCTTTGTGTTTTTCTGTTTTAGTATTTCTTTTCTTCCTGGTACTCGTAATATCAAGGCTGACGCCCTATCTAGGATATTTCAGAACGAGAATGACAGAGAGAGGGAACAGGAACCAGAGACAATTCTCCCATCTGAAATTCAAATCACCTCTGTCCAGTGGAAGATTGATGAAGAAACAGCAGAGGCCTTATCTCATATCACTGTCCCCAGTCAGTGCCAGAACCGTTTAGGGATCATTTGATTAAATTGGTCCACTCCTTGCTCAGGTTTGGTCATCCCCAAGGTGGGGTGCACCCAGCAACTCTTTGCTGGTGGTTATTGGTGGGGGACACTTAACTCTGAAATATATTGATTTGTATCATCCTGTTCAGTGTGCTCAGTGTAAAATCCCCAAGACATTACCAGCAGGTAAACTAATGCCTTTGCCTATTCCAGCTTGCCTCTTGTTCCATATTGCCATAGATCACCAATCCCATAGTCACTCTCATACACCACTATTCTCACAGTAGCTGACAGATTTTCTTGTAGTGTTCGTTTTGTGCCCTTTCCAATCATTCAACAGCAGGGGCTCTAGTTAATCATGTATTTTGGTTTTATGGGATGCCTGAGGATGTTGTGTCAGATAGAAGCCGTCAGTTTACATCGCAGGTTTGGACAGCCTTTTCGAGCGTACAGGAATTTCGGTAAGCCTAACATCTGGGTATCACCCACAATCCAGTGGACAATGTGAGCAGGTCAATCTGCAATTAGGGAAGTTTTTATGGGTGTTCTGTCATAACAATCCTACAGACTGGGGCCGATATGCAGTTTAGACTGAATGACCCAAAACTCCTTAATCAGCTCTTCGACTGGTTTCACTCCCTTCCAGTGTGTCTTAGGCTATCGATCTCTAGTGGCTCATTGGTCAGCCCCCAGCACGGGTGTTCCAGAAGTTGATGAAAGGATGTGTCATAGTGAAGAAGTTAGGGAGGAAATGCACCAACACATTGAATCAGCTCTGCAACATTATAAAGAGCGTTCTGATTGACATAGGAGGGAGATGCCCTCCTACTAACCTGGAGACCGGGTTTGGTTATCAGTCAGAGATTTTAGGTTTGGGCGCAAAAAACTGACTCCCAAGGATATGGGTCCATGTATTCTTTCCCAAGCCTGTCATTTCAGGTCTGCTGGATGAGGCCTTGCCCGATGTGATGCTACGTCGACCGACAGAGGTTGATTGAGCTTGGGTCTATGCCGTCCAACAGTAGTTGGACTCCAGGAGGCCTGGAGGGACCCTCCAATATCTCGTGGACTGGGAGGGATACGGACCACAGGAGCAATATTGGGTGCTGGCCAGGGATACCTTTGACCCCGCACTTACAGCTAACTCTTACTGGGGGTTCCTGATTGGCCTGCTCCCTGTCTTTGGGATCATTCCAGGGGTCATCATCATCGTGGGTATCCTCATTCCTCGGTCAACCTGGACTCCTCGGGGTAGGGTGGGGGGTTTAATGTCACACTTCCCTCTCGCTCGGTTGGTTCAGAGGCTGATCTACACTCTACTTCCCAGGATCCAACAGTGACACTGACAAACACCAGCTGTTTGTTATTTATGGTCTCTTTTTATACTATTTACTCTTTACTCAAACTTTTCCTGTGCAGACTGAGTGTTCTTTTCCTATTTGTCTGTTTTTGAATTTTGACTGTATTTCAGGATTTAAATTTTTTGCTTTGCCCTTTTACAGTTTGGCTTACTATTTTTCTCCCCTGTTTGATCTTAGACTGTTCCTGGTTTTTGCTCATAGCCTTATGTTTTCACATTACTGTTTTTTGGTATTGATTCTGGCCTGTCTCTATGGCGCTAATTAGAATTTTCCTATTTTTACTGAAAAAAGTCCTTCTCTTTGCATGTGCGTGTGTCGGACCCAGCCTGATTCATCAACATGGAATGTAAATTCACAACAATAAATTACCACCTTTATCTCACAGACATTTTGCATCTATTTAAATGCTTGTTATTTTTTATTATGGTAAAATGCTGAATTACAGTAAAAGGTGATATTTCTAAGAAATGAAATGACTGTAATACATTACAGATTCATTACAGATTTTTACCATCATTGAGAAAACATACTTTTACCGTTAATATATGGGTGTTGTCTGGCACCCTTGCTTTTTACTATTCTTTTTAAAGATTTGCAACTCACCTGGACCGCAGCCTAGCTTGTGGAGCGCAGCTATAGCTTAACTAAGTGTAGGATTTGGCTGTCATCTTGTTTGGGTTTTGTCTTATTTGTGTCAGTCAGGAAGTAACGTAGTAAAGAATGTTTCAGTCCCCTTTACCATTTTCACATTTGCATGCATTCACAAGGCATACATTTTGCAATATGCATGCTTTGTGAATGTGTGTGTCTATTATATATATTTTTACTGCATATGTCTGAGACATCAGTTAAAATACATATTGCAATAAACTACTCTACCAGGAGACTCTAAAGCCAGAGCCTCTGCTTAAACAACGTCGTCACTTTCCACTATTGGTTTCATGCTCAGCACTGTGTGTGTATATGTCTGCGCATGCATTAATAATGAATATGTATGTTCTGGAAAGAACATGGGCTGGCAGGGGAAGGGGGGCTGACATGCTTTTTTATTCATGTAACAGTGCCTATAGCAAATTGTTTGAAGATTACAAACTAGTAAGCAATGTCGGAATAGTCTGTGAGTTGCCTTGGGAGCAGATCAAAGTAATGTGTCTAGAATACTTGGAAATGAAACTTCAGAGAAATATGACGTCAGTTGCATGAGTCATATATGACAATAGAGCACAATATTAGACAAGCCAAAAAAAACATAAAAAACCAAAGCTCTGGAGTTTTTGATTTGTTGGCAGAAGTGTGCTTGTGTGCTAATCTGAGAGCAGTTCTTGTATTGTCTCCTATCCTCAGCTATAACAGATGAGGTCTGGGTGTTAGTATTACCACCTACCTCAGATCAGCTGATAAACATTCAGAGCCCGCGTACGGCTCGTCTCTCAGTCGCACCACATATCGACTCGGCTATTTAACTTGTGTCTCAGCACTTGGGCACTGTGCTTCACTGAAATGTGATCTATGAGCTCTCGCTCTCTCTGCATTCCAGCACAAGCCCTCTCTCTCCCCCAGGATGCCTAAGCTTGTAGCTTTGCCCTGCGTCTGATCTCCCTCCCCCAGCATGCTCAGCCGCTCTCTCTACGTCTGATCTCCTCTCACTGCAGACCTACAGCAGTCTGTTTATTTTGCTGCCTCTCAGACATGTGGGGGAAACCATCTGACAGGACAAAGATTTACCACTGTTCTCCTGTTAGACTCTGTTTTGGTAGAGGGGAGGGGGAGAGTGAGAGAGTGAGAAAAAAACCAAGCCACTGTAGACAGTGGAGCCACCACAGGCTTAGGAGCTCACATGAATGTAGCATGAGTCATCTAACATCTCATCCAACATGAATCACCTAAGTTAATTAGTTAATTATAATTTACTTTAGGCCTTAAAAGTGAACTATGGTCATTAGAGTGACTCAATATGCTTTAAAGTTCAAGAACAATTCACACGAAAGGCATCTGCCTGTTAGCAAAAGCTTTGCAGCCAGATGCTCCTGTCCTCTCTCCTGTTGATCCTGGAGCGCTCATGAAATTCTGTCTTGAATATCATAAATAATGTAAATGAAGTTTGATGTACGAGCTGCTACCACTACTACAGCTACTATTACTACTACACTTTTAAAAACGTGCCAAAAGTGTTTTTTTTGCACGGTGCCATAGAAGAACCTCATTTGGTTTCTTAAAGAACCTTTTAACGGATGGTTCTTTGCATTTATTTATTGAGCAAAGTCTTTTTCTTTGACAGGTGTCCTTAATCTTGTATTTTGTTTAATGTCTATGTTCTCAGCTGTTGTAAGCACCTTGGTTATTGAACAGCCCTATAAAAACAGAATGCATTATTATTACCAGTAATAGTAATATACTATTAATGTGCCACAAATGGTTCTTTGAACAATACCACAGAAGAATCACTTTTGGTTTCCCAGAGAACCATTTTTGTAAATGAGATGAGTGTGAATAATGTTTTCAAAGTTTGAAGAACCTCCATGTATGGAAAAGGTTCTAGGAAGCATCCTTAAATAATCTTTACATTATGTGAAGTACTACTACTACTACTAATAGTACGTTCTATTTTATAGTGCTGTTCAATAACCCAAAGGTCCCATAACCCAAGTCAAAGAGAAAAAGCATTTGTCAAAGAAAGACATCAAATTAAAAATGACTGTGCAGACTTTAAAGAGATAATAATGCTGGATTTCTACATAATTTGCTGTTTCAGTCTCAAGAGAAACCGGATCTTACCCACCAACCTACTCTTTAGTGCAGTCAGTGGGCCATTATCCTCTTTGCTCACGAAAGCATTTGACTCACTTCGGCAGGCAGCCAGTGATGGTTCAGGTCGATAGCTACACCCTTGTCCGTTCACGTGAAGAGCTGCTGAAGCTGCGGTGTGGAGTAACACAAGGCTGAGCTGCTCAGGTGATCAGAGTTTCAAATGACCTCCTACTGACCTTTTATTATGAATACAGCTTGCCCTATCTATCACTTCTCATATGATACGAGAATGATGTGGCAATAAGCAACAAGAACAATTTAAAATGCTCCATATACAGTAGCTGCTTTGCCACACGTCTTGGAGGAAGTCATTTAGGACCCAGATATGTTTAGTGCTTATTGAGTTTCATAGAAAGCAGCACCACTGTGGCTGAGTTTCCTCTGCAAGTGCGTGTAAAGTGCTGAGAGATGGAGGAGTGTGTGAATTCCCCGTTATGCCTTCTGGTCTTCCCCTGAGGCCTTCACAAGCATACACTGCTCAGCAGCCTGTGACATGCGCACACACTCATACACACATCTTGCTCTTGATTATAGGCTTATGTATGTTTGTGTGTGTACGTGTAGATCTCAAGTCATTGTGTGTGGAAGTATGGAAGAAAGGCGAAGACGGGAGGATGAGAGAAGACAAGTGGGGACAAAAGAGGAAAGGTGAAGTGGTGCTGCAGTAAATGAGTAAAACAGACAGGTAAGCGAGCAGGCTAACTTTGTGCTGCACTATTTTATAACAAAAGACTGAGCACAGGAAAGAGGTCAGCTGAGAGAGACAGAGTGGATTGGAGGGGAGCTGAGGGGTTTTAGAGAGAGGAAGACATCAGAGGAATGGTTTGGCAAAAAATCAAATGCACACAATTTTCCACTTACCCCAGATGTGGATGATCAGCCGAGACATGGTTGAAATCCAAATTTAGCTTCTTTAGTTTAGAACTGGAGACACAAGGCTAATGTTGCTAACAAACACTAGGACTCAATAGTCACCCAAATAACCCAAACTGTTTCTGTATCACTACATTTTCTCTCAACCCACTCAAATTGCATCCAATTCTTCATTAAGGTCGAACAGACTTGCTGATGTGGTTTACAGCACAGTATGAGCTCAAAATGAACAAAACTGTGAGTTGCCACTTCAGAAAAAAGGGTCTGTATTCACAAAGCACCTCAGGAGTAGGAGTCCTGATTGGAATCAGTATTTGTGACAATGACCATCACAAATAAGGAGATCCTAGATCACTCCTGCTTTGTGAATACCAGCTCTGGTGTTGTCTGAAACTTAGTGAAGCTTAGTGAAGCTTAGTTTATTTTTATAGTTCAGAGTCATACTACCTAAACCACATTGGCAAGTCTGTGGCGCCCCTGGATGTGGTTTGAGTGGGCTGGGAGAAGTTTTGGTGATGCATGTTTACAGAAACAATTTTGGCTATTTGGGTGACTATTGTATTCTAGTGTTTGTTAACAAAATTAGCCTTATAGCTCCAGTTCTAAACTAAAGAAACCAAATTTTACATGGAAAATTGGGTGAATTTTTCACCAAACTATTACTTCAGAAAGATAGAGACCAAAGGGAACAGTCATAGAATATAATATAATATAAAAGAACAGTCATTAAATATAATATTATTGTCATAACAAAGCCTCTTATCCCTTAAAATGTTAGTTTTACACGAGAGTAAAAAAATGTTCTTTAATAAATGCTAAAGTTTGTAACTTTACAACCTGAAAATTGACCTTGTCAAATTAAGCACAATTTATCACACCATTACACTGAAAACCTAAAATGTAATGTATTCTGAGATCTGATTACATGCATTAGTGGTCAGGCAAAAAATATTAACCAATAATATCATGTTTCGCTGTCTCCTCTCACCACCCAACTTATCATCGAGCAAAAAAGCTCAGCTGATACCATGTTTCACTCAGCCTAGACTGAAATTTTGTTAAGAAAAAACGTAGCACATTACCCAAAAAAATGTACTTATTTAGTCTCAGTTAGGCACCATGCCAGTTGGTCTGCGCATCAAGACATGTACTCATGTTGTATAAGTCAGCTGACATTTTCAATGCGTTTTGGTATAACAGCAATAAGAAGGATTTCATGACTCCATGCTGACTACAACAGATGCAAATGGGCATCCAGTATACTACAGGCCTCCTTTACAGTAATGTATTTCCATCAGATTGACTAAAGGAGTTCTGTAGACCTCTCTGTCTGTAAAACATTTCAGAGATTCTTTTGGCTTGAGAATAAAAGCTACCATTCTACAGGACATGTGAAAGATTCCTCTTATACAAAGACACAATATCTCAAAGAGTTGTATAAAATCTAATAAATATGCATGTTTAAAGAGAAAAGAGGCACATTCTTGTAGTCAGTCAGACATGCACCTCATGAACCTGACAGTAAAATGCGGAAACACGTTTGCTATCCGATTTCATATTCAAGTGCAATGCATTCTCTCCCTCCGCTCTCTGAGGGACCTTACTCTGTGCCAACAGATAAACCTGAACCCGCTGACTCTGGCAATGTTTGCATTTGGGACCATGTCTTTGTCCCTCCCCCTCTCTTCAATCCACCACTCACACGGCTGCCCTTTGCTTGTACCAGGTGACTGACAGTTGCATGACGAGAGCATGCTGGATGCAGTGTGTTCTCTGTCTGGAGGAGGGGGATCAGATAGCAGCCTGCTGGATGGGCTCAGGTTACTCACCCTGCTGGAGTCAACAGTGTGGGATAAGATTGCTCTCAGCGCCAAGAACGACTCTATTATAGAAAATGATGGATAGCTTTCCAGTTAGTCTGAGTTATTGTAGCTTAAATACCAGACTTGCACATATTTAAATCAAGTTTGCATGCATTTAAAGCAGAGTGTGAATTAAACTATTACATCCAAGGTCAGAAATCATTTTTTTCTTTATGATGATTGTATGGGGATACTTACCATGTAGTATGTCTAATGTTTAAGGTTTACTTTCCAGTTAAAATGGTTATTAAGTACAAGTTGTTCATTTTTTAGCCTCAGGAAAAGAGCAGACAATATAAGCAAAACACAAAAGCCTTAACAACTAAATAAAATATAAACATTTTCATTGTTTAGATACTTGCTCTCAGTTTTTTCAAAGAAATCGGCAGGAATATTTTTCTATGTCCAAAGTTCAGAAGTTGGTTGATTTTTTTGCTACTAATGATCCGAGTAATCTCAAACACGTTCAGTGATGCTGAGGTCTGGACTCTGGGGTGGTCAGTCCATTGTTCTGAGAACACCAGCAGCTTCTTTGTTTGTTTTGTAAATGTTCTTTTCTTTTAATCTATTGTATTTTTACAATACCGGCTTGATTCTCCTGTCTCTCAAAGAAGAAAGTTTTAGGTACTGTTTATCTGATGGTGACACACTTCCAGCTCAATAACCATTTCCAAGATGACAGTGAATTCCTATGTAATGAGGGAGTCAAGCCTGAGACAGTATCAACAGTACAGGAGTAGTATGGCCTGCTGAAAGAGTGAAGGAAACTGTGTCATATGCATCTTTCTGGCATGGCCGAGGAAACATAGTTAGTATTCAACATTAAAATGATTTATTATGTATAATTTCTAAGAACACATCAGAATTTTTTATCTCTACTTCCTTTTTTGAAGGGGTTAAAATCTTCATTAGTGAGGCAATTCAGACCCTGATTTAATGCTTAAAGCATAAATTAACCAGCGGTCAAGATCAAGCAGACTGGCTATTACTACTATACACAAGATGTGATAAAAGCAGTTGTTTTTAATGTCTATACTGATTATCAGAACTGGTTCCATGTGAATAATCTAGAGCATGTGACGTGCTAAATGCATTCAGTGCAATGTTTCACCAGAAAGAGGAACACAGCAGACTGAGTTGCCATTCACTAGAATGTCCCAAAAGGTTTCACAGATTTTTTTTTCAGTCTGAGGTGTGGTGTGTAGGTGTGTCTCTTTGTTTTGAGTGTGTGTGTGTGTGTGTGTGTATGAGAGAGAGACTCACGCATATAAAGCAGTGAGGTTGCAACCAAGCACAGAGGAATGACAGACATCTGCACAGACACTCCACACGCCTGTCTCATTGTGAGCCTGAGTTTGTGAAGTGAGACACAATCCTCATCTGCAACCACAGACATTTCTTTCGAAAGGTGTTTCCTAATTTAAGAACATAAAATCAGAGATCCTGTGCATATTAGACAATGTGTAAAGTCTAAAAACAAAAAAATCTGAAACATTTTGTTACAATTGGATACAGCATATTGGAATGGCAATTACAGCAAGAGCATTTTAAAGATTTTTCATGGTTTACGTGTAGTTATTCTACTCATATAGGTTCGATTCTATGTGCTATGTTAATATGTCACAAGCATTAAAGTGCAAATTTGATACCACTGTCTGTATACTAGTGCAATGCACTGCTAACGCAGGGAACGCATCTTGAATTATTAACTACATTGTAACCTCTTACACAGTACATACTTGACTAAATACTTGCCTCAGGCATAGCATCTGGTCCTCAGTGGAAAAGGGGAAATTCAAAGTGAAAAGCCAATTAATATGCATCTGCTAGAGAAAACAGGACATGATAAAGAGACATTTATACATCAGAGCACACAGCAGAAAGAAAAATCTCAAATCCTCCAGCCTCAGCTGATGCTTCAATGGATTGTGCTTCACTATAAATCCTGGGGCTTTCCGGTAGAAGGAAAAGTTGGGAAAAATCAGACACACACAGACATGCTTGCATGCTTACATGCTCACACCCAGACTGACAGAGCAGCACACATACACACACACACACACACACACACACACTCAAACACCAGGCATACTTCATGCTGAAAGAGTCTTAAACTGTGGAATGTTAAGAATGTGAATAAGTCTATCACCACAGTAAGAGCACCATCAAATAGAGTCTCCATAGAACATCTTCAGCTCTTTTTCATGTGTCCTTGAATGTCTGAATTAAAAAGGATAATGATTTATGAGCTGTAATCAAAGCCATTTCATTTCTTAGAGATGGAGACTAAACCGAATGTCTGTCCTTACCATTGCATTTTTGCTTGATGTAAATGACTAGATGACTCAGATAACCAGTCTTACTCTACAGGACAAAGTAAAATGAGTATCAGATTATTACCACTTTTCTAGGTCCACAAAGACAAAGGTGAGAAGAGAATAAAAGTGGTCTGGGCCTTACACCGCTGTCAGCTACTGCCTACCACAAACAATTGCAACACTGCCATCTTATGGTAATAACTGCATGGTTTCCAGCAGCACACATGACTGCAGTATTTTCTCACCACTCTGACCCTAATGTGCTGTTTAATGTCAACCTGAAATCCAAATTGGCCTTTTTTTTTTATCTTGTTAGCACGTATCCCTGGTCATATTAAGCACAATTAATTATACCATATTTTTTAAAAGACCAAATAAATGTGATGACGCTTTTTGAAGTTTTGATTACATCACCATTCTCCAACAGATGGGGAAAAGTAATATAACCAACAATTCCCCACCACTCCGATCTACCATCAAGTAAAAAGGCTAAAGTACCTCTGAGTCCCTACTATCATCTTTCACTCAGAAATTTGTCAAGGTACAAAGGTAGAATGCATCATGATTGATGATGAGAGCAAATTTTAGTGCACTATATCTATGTAGCTTGTATAATCTCATTGAAAAAAAATGCCAATAGTGTAGGACGCTCTGGAGTAGAGCTGTGCGATATGGCAAAAATCAAATATCGGGATACTTAAAGCAATATTCATGACACACAATAATATCACAAAATTTATTTTTTCAGACATCTGATCAGTTGAAACAGAGAAAAAAGTACTAGTAGAGCTACATTTAAAAAATACTGCGAACGCAATAATTTTAATTCAATATTTTCATTACTGTGTTGCACTAAATCCAGTTAAATGGGACTAATTTTGCGCTCTTTATAAGTAAACATGCAGCTGTTCAGTGTTCTACAAGTACTGATGATATCCCTGATATGTTCAGAAAAGCATACTGTATTTTGACAAAATTCACAATAACGATATAGTGTCATATTGCCCAGCCCTACTCTGGAGCAGCTGCACATTAGAATAAAGGTCACCATGACCAATGCCAAGCATCAGCTATGCAATTACGTTACTTTTGGAGCACCACCCAGTACCTTTGGGATGAGTTGCAGCACCTTAAAATACAATTGGGATGAATTGAATCACTGTCAGATTCCTTTGGGATGAGTTGCAACAGCTTAAAATACATTTGGGATAAACTGTATCACCATCAGACATTTGGGATGAGTTGGAGTGGCATTTGTGACCCATAACTAGTCATTTTACATCAGTACCTGAGCTCACTAATGCTCTTGTGGCTGAATGCCATCAAATACTCACAGCAAAGTTCCAACTTTTAGTGTAAAGCCTCCCCAGAAGAGTAGAGTCTGCTACTGCAGCAAAAGGGGGCAAACCCCTATTAGCACCCTTGATTTCAGAAGAAACGTTGGATGAACAGGTCTCTACAGACTTTTGAGTACTTTGCCTGCTCTTCAACCGGCATTTGCAGCAGGCTGGAGTCAGATAAGTAGGCTGCAGGCTGTAGCTCGGGCTCACACACAGGCATCCAGCACGAGGAGCCACAGCGACGCTGATTGGCGGAGCGGCGGCAGGCGGAAGCTGCAGGGCAGCGGGGATTCCCCGAGGGAAGTTCCCAGCTCATTGTAAAACATGTCAAACGTCGATTTGTGCGAAACACTCCATTTCCTCCCCTCGTTTTCAATGTGAAAATAAAGTTGTAGACTAGACCGGCAGCAAGAGAGCTCGGCAATGTCAAAGCGATAGCTAAATGTAGGTCTTTTGGCACTTTCCGAATGAAGGTAAGGCTCCATTCACGGGCAGTTAGCCACGCTTGCTAGCTAGACTGGCTGCTAGTTGTGTGTAGTTAAGGCGTTGTTAACGTTAGTTAGCGAACTACTGTCGGTATTTCCATACTGTCGGTTTTGTGTTTGAGCTAAATAATATCGCCAGGATCAAAGGTTTACTTTTCATTTTCACCGACTTTACGTTGTTACGCTGTAATGTTTCGACAGACGGGTAAAGTTTCTCATTCCATTAGCGATGGCTCTGAGCGTCCTCTTACTGCCGTCATCAACTTCCCATATTTCACAGTACAGGCTCTCTGAGATGTAGAGATAGACCTACAAAAGTGGTTTAAAAAGCGAGCTATTCATGCAAACAGTTTAAAAATCTTGGAAACTGAATACTACGCTTATTTTTGAATCGTCCTGTTAACGTATTCCTCGTTTAAAGCTTACTTTATTTAACTTATTCAACTTTCAACAGCTTTATTCTGTAGTACATCATACATAGCGTCTTACGTTAGGTGTTCTACTAGCTATCTTAAATGAAATAATAAAAAAAAACGTTTAGATGCGTTAAATGAACAGGCTTAGGAGCTTTAAGGAAAATTCAGTTTCCTCTCTGTTTATTCTGTTTAACCAGGTTTTTGTTTCTGCACACTGAATTCTAATATGATATTTTTGATATTCTAGATATTTAGGCTTGATTTGTGTGCAGACTAGTGTGGTAGAACTTGTTTTTTTCTCTTAAAACTAGACTGTTGATTTGCACTTTTCAAATCACTCAAAAACTCATTCTCCAGGATTTATGGACTTTAAAGAAGCTGAATAAAATAATTAGATTACAATTGGGCTTAAGATCAATGATGGTATAGTCCAGATTTCGCCGAACAGAGGAATGACACGTCTGCTGTAAACTATGCAACTGTTCTTTGTTGATTCGACAGTGTGGCCTATACAGACTGTGCGGTGGTCCTGCTGTCATGCCTGAGGTATTGTTATGTATTTACCTGCCTTTGACATGTTTGTTAGAGTATGTTTTCTGGCCACAGGACTCATGACAGCTGACAGTAATGTTACTGAAGGCCACGGCATGGAACGAAACATTAGTGATCAGCTGAACAAAGCCTACGAAGCCTATCGCAATGTCTTGATTGAGAAAGAAAATGCCAAAAAGGAACTACAGCAGAAGGTTCAGTACAGACTACAGCCCATTGAGTTTCTTCTTTTTTAAAATATCTTTCTTTATTTTAAATTTTGTAGTTACCAAACCCACGTCAATCAGGACCTCTGTGTATGTGTGTGTGTTTAGACGGAGCAGTTTGAACGATGTACTCAGCAGCTGAAGAGGAAGATAGAAGACCAAGAGCAGCTGATTTCAGAGCTGAAAGCACAGTTGAGTTCAGCAGTAAAGTATGGTTCAGGTTAGTCAGAAACTGACCCAAGAAATCATTTTCTTTTATTATATATACACACTAAACTTATATCACACAATGTATGTGACCAAAGAAGTGGTCCCTGCTAATGTGTTGAGACCTTGAAAACATTTTTTTCAAGTGAAAATTTAATTCTGTAGTTTTAGTGCTATAATACTGGGCCAGTTTTTCAGACTTTTTTCTTATTTTTAGGTTTAGGCCTGACCTAATTTTAATCATAGTCTATTAAATGGATCTATTATGTATTAGTCACATATTAAATTTTTATTTGATTGCTTCAGTTGTTTAAAAAACTGTGACCTTCAGGGCAAAACCATAATCTAAATAATCAAAACAGCAAGCAATGACATTTCATGCACTGCAGTTTTCATCGCTTCCTTTCAGACACACAACATTGCCACATTACCTTATAGAACTCCAAAATGTCAGTATGTGTGTACATTTATGTACAATACTGAGCAAAAGTTTGGAACCACTGTTGTTTATAATTAAAAAGATACATGTACAAATTTATTATCTTATTCTGTTATTATTCTACAACTTCATAGGTTTTAACTGTAAACAAATTTCAGTTGTATCCAGAATGATGACCAGAGCTGTAGATGAATTAAAAATGACTGAGAAAGCTTAAGAAAGATATGATAAAATTAACATGCAGAATACCTTGTATTTGTAAAGTGGTAATCAAGTCTCAGGCACTAAAATTTGGTGTAAATATATAATTACAGCATGTTTTATATACATATTCTTACTACGGTGTGTATGGAAAAAAAACAATATCGTTCCAAACCAAATTTCTGTTCCCCTGTGAGCATCTGTATCCTCTGTGAGCAGAAGTATACTTGTTCTAAAATCTTGACTGGTTTTTGGAAATGCCTGTTCAAAATGTCAGGGGCTCATGTGAGTGTCACACTATCATAAGTTACAATAGGTCTTAGTCAGTCAGTTCAACTGCTGATTTTATGCTAGAATTGTTAAACTCCGGAGAAGCTAAGCAGAGCTAAGTGAGATGGTGAACATGCCGTAAGACATTTTGTTCTTATATCAAGCCTTATTTGTGTTTGGTGGGCATGAGAGAAGAAGCTTTGCATTTGGGAATGAGATTTATTTTTGTAATGATTTAGCAGCATTGAACATTTACTGAACAAAACAGTTGAACAGTAAATTCATTCTGTGCATTACCTCAATGAAATAGATTATTCTGTATGTCATGTATAAGATATACACTGACTTAGTTTGATTTAAGTTTATTTGATTTTGATTTAGGTTTATTCAATTTTGATTCATATGTTTTGAATTTAGTTACAACAGAGTGATTCTCATAACAGCACCTAGGCCTACTTTTTTGTTTGGTCAAATTTGTTATTTTGTGTGGTGGGATGAGTGTTTGGTAAAGATGTGTTTGGCAAAAGTAATTTGTTTTGACACATTAAATGATTTGAGGAGGTGAATTCTGTTGTGATCAACACATTCACACATTGAGAAAAGGTTGTGATAAGTATTAGTTCCGTGTTATTTTTTTTATCATATAATTGTGATGTTTTTCAGTGAAGGGCAAGATCATATTGGCATTATTACATATGGTTTGGATACCATTCCCACATTTTAAATTCAATTTAAACAGTCACTGAATATTTATACATAAATGTGTTCTTGTAGGCTAATGTAATTTATGGTTTGGTGTTTAAGTTTAAGACTATTTGTTGTGTTTTTTCCAGGGGAAGTGAAATGTTGCGAGGCTGCAGACCGAAAACAGGAAACAGAAAGGTTGTCACCTAGCAATCAGTGGCCTGGCAACCCCACCACTTCCCACAGGACTAACCATGTCCTGGTAGGTGCATCCCCGTGCTGGTCGCAGATCTTTATCATCTCAGTGTCTGAAAATACAAATGCTGCATTCATCTCTTTAGGCTGAAGGGAGGCATTTATTTGATTGTTGTTTATAACGTAAGATACATTTTGAAAGGTGTTAAATGTCAACCTGGTAATTTCTAAGTTGAGAAATGTGCTTGTCTATGTTTTTGTTATGTTATGTGACTGAGAATTCTGTGCTCAACGGGAGCTCTCAGAACCCCTGCTTATCTGTTTTTGTTAAAGGTAGAAATCTGTTGGAAATCTGTTACAACAGAAGTGTCTTTTTCAGAGAGATGCTGTAATTTGTTACTGACCTGTAATGCATAGACCCCCACGCAGAACACATAGAGCGTTTTCTGTCGTCCTGTTGTTGTTCAAAGCCTTGAAAATCTAGCCTAATTTTCCTGAATGGATTGTACTTACTAAAACATATGCCCCCGCCCCCACCGTCTTTATTCTGATATTATTAGTAGAAAGCAGGCAGAAGATCTGATGGCAGCGCCTGAGCTGCTTTCCCACTTATCCACAGTTCAGTCGAGGGTTAAATTGTGAGAAATGTGTGAAAAAGATGTAGTTCTTTTTCTTCACAGTTTGATATCATTTCTCAGCGCTATCTGTCCATAGTGAGAATTTTTCTCTAATTGAATCCACCATGATAATTCTTTTCAATTGTTTAACACTTGTCAATATTTTCAACAACAGGGGGCGCTAGAGCATAATGGTTTTAGAAGCACGTCTATTATATTGAGCTGTAGCGTGAGAGACTTTGCCTTTCTCACTTTAAGGAAAGTTCCTTGATGTAAATGAAATTTTAGTTTGTGACAGTGAAAGACAGTTATAGGTGCACTGCAGTCTAGTATAGAATAGATAGGATTATAAAGGATATAAAAGAGCAAGTACAGTGTAGTACAGTACTGAAGGTTTATAAATCAGCTCTCTTCAGTAATAATCAGAGTAATAATTTGTTTCACAATATTCATTATATGGTATTAATGTCTCTCAGAACTGGCTTATGCTAATACTGTTTTTTTTCTCTTTGTTTTGTGGTTAATGTGTGATGAAGGAAGCCGTGGAGTGTGCTCAGACGATTCCCCGTACAGTACCTGGAATCAGCGGCATGAAGACGTATGTGGTTCAGACTTCTCGTGTAAAAGATACCAGGGTTTAAATTCATGAAGTCTCCTCATTTAGATTATGTTAACTGGTTTCACGTCTTAGCAGACACATTTATTTAACTTAAGGAGAAAGAACCACAGCATGCCAAACGTCCTAAAGCATTGTCATGCTGACATCGTTTTTAACAGTTACAGACAGTATTCAAAGTGATACTCACTCGCCTATCTTACAACTCACTCTTGACATAGAAACACGGCTCTGGTCCTGAGATGCGTCACGCACATGGCCTCGCTGGTTGTATTCTTAACACTTCTGGGGCCCGTTTCCCAAAACAGTCAGAGCACAATGAATCATTATAAGATGGCCAGTAACACTGTGAACAGTCTGTCTGTATTTTAGGATGATCATTATGCTATGGTGGTTTTGGGATGCTGTTGAAGGTCTCCAATTCTGAAACATATTTTAAGATGCATTGTAAATGCCAGCTCCAAAGGAAAATATGCTTCTTTTTGTTTTTTCTGTCTGCAATTAAAGTGAAAGGTTAGCCCCCATTAACAGAGTTGTTTTATTCACAAAATAGTTTTGCCATTGCTGTTTTAGTAACACTTAATGACTGGGTCTTGACAAAATTCAAATTAGTTAATAGCTATCGTAGTGGATAAATACTAAAGTTAAATACTAAAGAGTGCCCAGATATGTATTAAAGATATGTATAAAATGTACAGTTGTGTGCAAGGCTTTGGGCACCCCTGGACAAATTACATGTTTTGTTGATTTTGTACATGAAAATATGCACATGTCTTTACATCCTCCTAATGCACAAATACTGTTTATGTACTAAATTTACCATTTTGGGGAAAAAAAATAAAACAAAAATTTCCTAGTGCAAAAGTTATGGACTTTTATTATGTTTTATGCTTTTTGCCTAACAAATATATGTGAAACTGTGCA
The DNA here is from genome assembly GCA_023558415.1 of Piaractus mesopotamicus. NCBI lineage: Eukaryota > Metazoa > Chordata > Actinopteri > Characiformes > Serrasalmidae > Piaractus > Piaractus mesopotamicus. The sequence continues at coordinate 28,115 of JAILXH010142345.1, forward strand.
CTATTTCTAACTACTAATATTTAAGTATGTTCCATGTAGAGGACATATTAACTTACTTTCACTCAGAAAATCAATATTAATTTGACCAGAGGTGAGGTCTTGCTATAGAATTGTGCAGGTTTGCAGTTTTCTCAGAAATAAAGGACCAGATTATCTTGTAGAGCTGCTTGTTTTGTAATGAGAGTTCTGGCTGTGTTTGTGACCCACTTTGTGAACACATACAGTGGAAGTGCTTGCTCAACACTTGCCTCTTTTTTTGGTTCTTAGGGAGGATGTTCTAGACGCTCTTCAGGAAATCCAAGGGACTTTCCAGAGGATTCAAACTCTCGCAAGGCGACAGAAAGATCACCTGAAAAGAATACACAAAGGAAATGATACTGCAAACGGTAACATTATTTACAGTTTTTACTTTTAATTTGATATTTTAGGATAAATGTCTCCATTAAATTATGGCTGTTGTGCCTTAGCCGAGTCCCGTTTTTGTGTAATGTTGTTTTTTTGCTCTAATTAAATTATGAGGAATGGAAGCTGTGGAGTTAACAATTACTTTGGAAATGTCATAACAGTATATTAGCTATTGTGTATTATCCTGTGCGCAATTAAAGACAGAACCACCTGGAGCAAAGGCAAGCAGTTCCAGTGTTACTGCTGCTGCATCCGCTGCCCTTTGCACTGGATTAAAATAGACTTAACAGATGAACATGTTTAATTATCATTGCAGAGTTACGCAATTAGATGCCTTTTGTTTGATGAAGAGAAACAATATGTCCATGTAATGTAATTTTAGCTATGGAATCTGGTGAAGGACTGGCAGAAAGGACAATGTGCTTTCACACACAATCCAGACAAGGGTTTTTCATAGTTAACCCAGCCATGTACCACAGATAAAAATGGTGATCTAGAGCACCAGATGTATGTGAGAACATTTTTATGTGTACTTGTAAAGTAAAAGAAACATGCCTAGAGAATTGACCTCTTATATTTGAACAGCACTCACAATCATCATATAACTGCCTTATTTGTGCAATGATCAGTTCTGATTAAATGATGGCTTGTGGGTTGTCAGCAAGAAATGGTTTACTTTCATGAGGCACAGTAATTACAGACATTACAGACATAATTCAGTCATTCAGATGTAAACAAAGTCATTCAGAGTAGTTTGATGTGAAATTACAGAGAAAATGTACATTGCAGAGAAATTCAGATTTCTTCATAGTGGTGGTGATAGGAACCAGGAGATATGATGTCTACAACTCAAATAGAATAGTTTCATTAACTGTCCAAAAAGACCAGTAAACCTACGTATGAGTTTTCATACATTGATAATGATAAAAATGTGGTAAATCCAAAACATAGGGTTTCTTTATACGCATTTATGACTACACGTCTTCTAAACTTTTGTGCATAATGTTAATAATGGTTAAACTGTGATAAATCTGGAAAAAAAGTTTTCTTGCCTTGCGTGTATTGTAAGAACACATTTTAAGCCAATAGCTTTTTGTAAAAAAGGTCGCAAGCATCATGCAACCTATATGTACCATTTCATGTAATACTTGTATATGAGGTAGTCTTTAAACGTATTGAATACTTTAGATGTCTGATTCCCCTTACCGCTACTGTGAACATTTCTGACTCGTTAAGTTACTCTAGAATGAAGCATTTCACATCAAACCAAATGAATGACTTTGTTTACATTTTAACAATTTAATTATGCAGAAACTTGGAAATTTTTAGGAAAAATTCTTTTTAGTTTGTGTGTATAATAACACAGTCAGCCACTCAATATGATTCATTATCACATCGCCATTTTGTTTTGCTGGGCTGGCGAATTATTGGTGTTATGAATTATTGGTGTGTTCAGTTATTGTTCATTTAGTAACAGTATGTCAAGGTTATGTCTGAGTGGGTTTTGGCTTTGTCAGCCGTAGCTGCAGTAGTTGTGGGGTTCTCAGATTCTCAGAGCTTTGTTAGGTGTTAAAAATGCCATAGATGCTCTTGAATATTCAGCATTTCATGGTGCATACAGCACTACGGTGGTTTTTTCACATACTGATCTTCTTACATCTATATGAAGGCACAAGCATACCAGCAGAAAACAGAAGGTGAAGATTTCTTTACACATGGAGCAGAACCTTAGTCCAAACAAAGACCTTAATAGTTAGTTTTTTCATTGGGCTCAGTGTTAGGAAAGCACCTGTAAAGTTATTGTCTAGCTTTCGTCAAAGGGTGGGCCTCACTGTGGTGGTATAGTAAGTCCAGGTGGGAAATTAAAGCTTGGTATTGGTGTAGGATAGCCTTTTATTAATGCTTTTAATGTATGTGCTCTTGCCTCTCATAAATGAGAATTCTCATGCGTTCGAATTGGTTGTAGATGAAAGACAAGTTTTACCAGCCCAAACAACTGTTTTGTATATTTCTTTCCTACTGCAGAGCAACAGTTCTCCATGCCCATCCAGTGCACTGACGACACATCCGAACAAGCTGAGGTGCCTTTCTCCTCCTCCTCAAGGTCAGAGGTCAATGACCACTTGACCTCTAGCTCCCTGGCGTCACGCGGCATCAACCCTGATGATGCTGATTTTATGGACGTAAAATTCCCGCCTCCCACAGACAGTGAATATGAGTTCTTGCATAGTGCCCCAGACAAGAACATACCCCTGTCCCTGCACAGGAAGGACCTGGTGGAGCCTTTTTCAGCAGTGATGGAAGAGTCCCTCTCTTCATTTTTGTCTTCTTCTCCATCACACCTCCCTCCTGCGTCAGCATCGCATGAAGCTGTACGGGGTCCGCAACAGGTGAGAACCTCTCACGTGCCTGTTTGATCAGTTGTTTGCTTGACGGCGAGGAAGAATGGTCAAGCGCATTTGACATAGATTAGTAGGCCTGTCAGCATGCAGCATACAGCCTGATTAACAGAAAAAAAGTAAAACCTTTAGTTCAATAGACATTTACATTATTTACACTAAAGCAGTAACCAGGGTATTTAAACTTTGTTACACCAGTATAAGTGCCACAGAAAGCAGAAACAACCTTAGTAACTTGGGATAAAGTAAAAATACAAGTGACCTGAGAGATATCACCATCATTGGTTTGCTGTAGGGTCAGTAATATGGCATGCGTTTTTTATATCCAAGTCCATTATTTTTCTATTAAATAAATGAATATATACATGACATATATCAGAATATTCTACAATACTTGCTTTGTGTGAATATATTGTCAGTACATCAAAATAAAATTAATTTTAGACATTTATGCCTTTCAAAGTCAAGTGGTGTGACCGTCCAACCGTATATGCAGATTAAATTATTAAAAAAGGTAATGTAGCCATATAAAAACCTAAATAAAATAATTTGGCATTGGGGTGCTTGATATGGCAAAAATATAATATCATGATACTTGAGGACATTTTCATGATACATGAAGCCCGAGTAGTGCCACATTGAAACTGTCATGTGCCACAATCCACAGCAACGGACTTCACATGCTTTTAAGAAAGATGGGCATGGTACTGCACCATGTAGAAGACCACAAGTGACCTTCATGGTGCAATGACTAGATCGGCAGCCCTTTTGTGATTGGTAGTCAGTTGTGAGTCACGGTTATGTTGGTTCAGTTTACTTAGTCAGGTGGGATGACTCCGGAAAGCAATGGTTATGTGTTATTATGATAATGTTTGTGTATTTCAAAAAATAAATATATGGGTGTTCAAGTAAAAAGACACATTTTCAGTAGTGGTAAATAACATGTAATATAGTGGCATCACCTGACATTTGCTCAGAAAATTGATAATCATTTAAAAAAGAATTTATACTAATAAGCTGTGAAACTAAGATCAGTGCATTGAATAGATACACACATGCACGTTATATACATTATATATAAATAATATATACATTTTTATCATATACATATATTATTCATTAAATAATATATGCATTTTTTTAAATGAATCCTTTTAAAAATGTTTAGCATTTTGAAAGCTTTATTTGTCATTGAACTAGTAACCAAATATACCTGAAAAAATACAGAATGCATCTGTGAATGCAAATGCGAAATTTCCAATGCAATAATTTGATAAATAGCTCCTTGTTGTGGCATAAACTGATACTAATAACCATAAACCAATAACTAATATTCATTTCTTGTTTTTTTTTGCATTTCAAACAAGTACACACTATAATCCATAAATGAAGTGCAGTGAGGTTAGGACCTGATCATTGATCATTGATAAATTTTACATAGCTGTGACACAGCTAAATCTGATGTGATAAATCATTGCTGTCCAAAAAAAAAAAAAAAAA